>PVIJ01005283.1:36021-105765 GCA_004024925.1 Scalopus aquaticus
AAAAAAAAAAAAAAAAAAAAAAAAAAAAAAAAAAAAAAAAAAAAAAAAAAAAAAAAAAAAAAAAAAAAAAAAAAAAAAAAAAAAAAAAAAAAAAAAAAGGAAAAAAAAATTTCCAACCGTGATTCTCAATCCTGAATTTAACTGAATTTAAATAACCCTGAATTTTCAAAATTCATAGTTGTGGATTCTTGTTAGCAATAGCATAGATCACAGTGCCCCGAGCTCAGGCGTAAGATAAATGAAGGAATGGGATAAAATAAAATTGCCCTGAGAAAAGCAAGATTTTGTGACAAAAACTAGAGTTCAGCAAAAGGGCAAGATATTTTGTCAAGAAAGCTGTCACAGGGCCAGTTTGTGGATTTTACTGGAGGCTCTGTAGGACGTCATCAGTCTAGGATGGGTTTCTGGGCATTGAGAGCAACAACCAAGTGTGGAAATATGACGTGGGGAATGCCGTAACATCAAGGGACAGTAAGACAACCATGCCCCAGGAAGACCTGGATCAGCAAGGACTACTGAACAAGAGTGGGCAAACAAATAATCAAACCTATCCTGAAGAGTGATCCCTCATGGCAGGGGGGTGTAGAGCTAGAGTAAACGGATCACAGTCCAATATTTTTTTTTCCTTTTCAGAGCATTTAGATGAAAACTGGCCCCTGATTGAGTGAGAGAGGCATTAGAATTCATGGACAATTCGAGAATTTAGAGAGATTGAAGAAAAACTCTTTAATTGACCTACTCAGTTTGATTAGTTGCGGATTTTAATATAAATATTTTTCACATAAAATTCTCTTGGGAAAGAAATTTCTTAAATAAACATCTGAGTAAACATCATATGAGTTCACACATAATAATAGAGAAATAAACCTAATAAATGCAAAATATATCAACTTTTCGACTACTAGACCAAATCAGTGGTTACAAGAGAAGGGGAGTGGGGAAGTTAATGGGGTAAATGGGATCAAGTGTATGGTGAATGATAGAACTGGACTTTTAGTGGGAAACAATGTTATATTTGTAGATGTTGATTCATAATTATGCACACCTGAAACATGGTATAGTTAAAAATTGACTCAATAAAAATTATTAGAAAAGAAGAAAAAGGAAAAAAAATCATTTGAGGGTCTCATAGTACATTGGAATGACATTATGTTTGTAAATTCTAAATGGAACTCAAAGCAGTTGCCTTCTCTAGATGGGATATGTGTGTTCTAGTTCATCACACTCCCATTTCACTCCTGACTTTGAAACAGAGTGCCACTTGTCATTTTCATTACACACTGTCTTTTATCATCATACATGCCCTGTTTCACACATGCTCATGATACATGCCTACTCTGTCCCAGACCCTTTCCTTTGGATGGTATTTGTAATCTTCATTGCTAATCTATTTCCAGTTCTGTTTAGCAGAATGTTCTACTCTATGAACAGTGTTAGTATTTTTTTTTTAAAGATTGATTTATTTATGCGTACAAGCTGGGGTACAGGACAGAGGCGTGGGGCAGCGAGAGGTTTCACCAGAAACAGAGCGGGGAGCAGAACAGGCAGATAGAGGGAAATACACTGCTGAGGGGAGCAGAGGGCGAGGCAGGAAAGGTCTGCCATGCCATGTGGGAATCTCCCTGGCTGGGCGTCGAACTCACATCACTGCTGCCGACAGCTCCACAGCACAGCGCTTAACCGCTGCTCCACCAGGGAGGCCCAATGTTAGTTTTTTTTTTTTAATATTGATTGATCTTTTTTAAAGATTTACTTATTTCTGCATACAAGCTGGGTTTAGGTCAGAGGTGTGGGGGGTGAGAGGGTTCACCAGAGATAGAGTGGGGAGCAGAATAGGCAGATTGACCAAAATTCACTGCTGAGGGGAGCAGTGGGAGGGAAAGGAGAGGTCTGCTGCACCATGAAGGAAGCTCCCTGGCCAGGGATTGAACTCGTGCTGCAGTGGCTCTGGATAGCTTCATAGTGCTGAGACTTAACCCGTTGTGCCACAAGGAAGGCCCCAGTGTTAGTATTTGCTACTTCTATATTCTTCATTTAAAAATACTGAATACTTAATATGAGCTATGCAATT
The DNA here is from genome assembly GCA_004024925.1 of Scalopus aquaticus. Classification (NCBI taxonomy): domain Eukaryota; kingdom Metazoa; phylum Chordata; class Mammalia; order Eulipotyphla; family Talpidae; genus Scalopus; species Scalopus aquaticus. The sequence goes on from PVIJ01005283.1 coordinate 38,093, forward strand.
GGCTAAGCAATAAGAATGCAAAAAGTAATCATGATCGACATTGATAGCATCCTTATGGAACACTTATACATGCTTGGTGTGTGTACCTGGTGAATAAAAAATTGACTATGTTCTCTCTGTTTTTACTCTTCTGCTTATCCTCCCTTTGTCCTTCTTTCCTTCCTTCCTTTTTTCCCTCCATTCCTCTCTCCCTCCCTCCTTCCTTCCTTCCTTCCTTCATTTCTTTTACTCCAGATCTTGAATGATAATTACTCTCTGGTTCCTGAAATTATTTTTTTAATTATTTCAAATCAAAACATATGTAAAATAATCCTGCTTGTATATGATTACTTTGGCTGTGGTGTATTAGTGTCTATAACTCTTGTTTTGGAAAAATATTGCGCTGTCAACAAGTGTCAGTGTATACATTTTGCCATCTGAAACAAAGGTTTGTGTATTTGTGAGTACGGATATAAATATGCAAAGACTTGGAGGCCTTGGGTCTTGCTCTTTTCAATAGCCTGTTTTCATGATAATAGAACCTGTTTGAAGCAACCTTGTCACCACAACTTTAGGTCCAAATAATTTCACAGAGAAGATAAAAAGGTATGTGGCAACTCTATCTTGCTCCATCTTTTACATAAAGTAATTTCTCAGAAATATGATCAGCATATGAGACAACAGTGATTAAAAATTAAAAGGCCCCGAGAGAGAGAGAAAGTCTATTCATATCAAGGATTTTGAAAGCTTAATGAAAGGTGGAAGAAAACATGATAGGACTGCAGTCTCTAACATTTTTTGTACAGTGAACAATTGATCTAAAGATTAACATGTGAAGATTTAGAACCTTTTTAGGAGACTAAAATGTTCATCCTTAGGAGTTTGTACTTTGAGACCCAAGGAGAGAAAACAAAGGAAGATTATCCATGTATTTAGAGTGTTGTTTCTTCCTTGTCCAGAAAATGAGTGCAAATATTCTTCCTGTCCTTTCACTTTTGAATGTCAGCACACTTTCTCCAAAATTGTGGCCCTTACTGACAGTATATAAAGGCAGAAAGACTTTAGTAGGACCCAGAATCAGTGACCAAATTGTCAATCCAACTTGATTTTATTCTTGGTTCACTGGTTTTCCACATCCCTGTGGTCTAAAACAGGCTATGTTAATTTCGTTGAACTCAGTTGATCAGAGGCTGTTCTAATTAAGCTAAAACCGTAGCATTAGCTTCTGTGTGTGTTAAGTTTTATGGTCACAGCACCAATGGTGCTCCAGCAGTCACAGAAAAGACTAATTCAGCCAGCAAAATTCAAAAACTATGTCCTCAAAATTGTTTATTCAAACTTTCATAATGATTAAATATAATCAGTTTGTTTTACCTATTTGGAGTTTTATTATTGACAATAGGATTATTTGCTAATCTAATGTATCCCTTTCAGAGATAAGACTAGAGAATTTCTGTAAAGAATAATATATATATATATATATATATATATATATATATATATATATATATATATATATATATATAGTTTGGTCAAAGAATATTCAGATTTTTGAAATTTTTCTTATAATTTAAATAGATCAAATACAAATATCTATCCAATCAATATCTAACATTGTTTCTTGTCCACAGCAATATACATATACATATGTAAATTTTCAAATTGTGTTTGTTATTTTGAAAGATCACTGTTCACTTTATTAGAGGCTTTAGGATTCACTCAGTATTATATGAATTTCCAAATACATGTACAAATTTTAAAGAGTTTAAACAAAACTTTAGGAAACAAATATTTATTTAACATTTATTGTGTATTGGACCCAAAGTCCTGGGGAACGGGAAAGCTAATCTCATTTTTTGCTGTGTATTTGGGGTGATTCCTTTGTAACACAAACCAAAAAAAGTGAATAAGAGATAACAGATAGGGACAAAGTGAGACTAGATTGAATTTGTAACAGAGTTAAGATTTAAAATTGTAGTGTTAAGATTTAAATTTGCAACATTGGAGTCAATGTTATGGTGTTTTAAAATTCTGCTCTGCTCCCAGATAGGAGGGTAAAAGGTAGAGAGCAAGTCAGGGAGGAGGCCCAAAGAACTATGGTGGGCAACTATGGGTGCTCTGGTGGTGTGTATGGTATAATAACATACATCTAAGGAGGTGTGAACCTATACCCCTAAGTCAGATACAGTGCTGTAAACCAATATTACCACAATAAAAAATAGTACAATTTCATTCAGAACTTTTAAATATTAAAATAAAATTGTCCCAACAACTGAGTCCAAAGTAAAGAGTCTGTAGTGGTAAAAATAGATAGATAGATAGATAGATAGATAGATAGATAGATAGATAGATAGATAGATACTTACTGGTTTTTGATCAAATTTTATTGATTTGCCATTTGCTTACATAATTGTGTAATTTTGGAGTACATCATCACACCTCAACATGTGTAAATGCTTCATTCACTCTCTGCCAAAGCTCCAGTGCCAATGCATTATTGTTTTATCCCCGTCACCCCTTCCTACCCCCCGACTGGTGATCACTATATTTTTCACAGGGTTTTAGAGCTAATTTTGTTCTATTTTGCCAGTTTGTTTTCTTTGGTTATTTATATTCTACAAATGAATAAAAACCATCCTGTATTTGTCTCATAATTTCTAACTTATTTCACATAACATTATCTCCTCAAGATTCATCTTGGAAGAATTTTTTGACGAATGTCTTTCCTGCCTGAATGCAAGCTCCACAAGCACAGACTATCTGCCTTGAACTTAATAGTTACAAACTCATACTCATTCTATAAAATAAAAAAAAAAAAACTGTAAACTAGCTAAGGAGAACAAAAGCCAAATACAAGTGTTACTTTTGTGTTTAATTTTTATATTTATAATATTTTAAGTTTCATTTTGAAATAATACTAGAATTACATAAATGTTGCAAAAATAGTAGAGAATTATCATGCACCTTTTGTCATATTCCATAAATGTGATCTAACATTAAAATTAAGAAATTAAGAAATTGATTTTAATCAATTTGAAATCAACCCCAGCATTAATTAATACTAACATATAATTTACAGACCATATTCAAATTTTGCCAGTTTCCCTCCTAAAATCTTTTTTCCGGTTCAGGCTTAAATCCACTGTTAGTAGATGCAGCTAGATATCATGTATATTACACTCCTGTATTCTGGAACTGCTCCTCAGTCTTTCTTAACCTTCAGAACCTTAACATTTTAAAGAATGGTACTCACTTATTCTTAGAATGTTGCTCTGATCGGGATTTTTCCAATATTTCCTCATGATTAAATTCAAGTTATTCACTGTTGGTAAGAATACAAGTAAATCCTATTAGGAGGCTCATGGTATCAATTTGTCTCATCATGGGTGATCATTTGGTGAAAGTACACAATAACTACTTTAAAATATTATCCTAGCATTATTGGAGCATCTCACCTAGTTCTAGAAGCATACGCTGTTAAATTTTCAGATCCTTCAACCAAACTTCAAAGTCCTGCGCTGATGTCCAGGAATACCAGAATAAATAAGGACATGGTACTTGCCACATGGTGGTGGACCCAAAGGAATATACCACAGGTTGTGAAAGTGCAATGTCAAATATGTACAGATGACATAGGTATAAAGAAATAATAACTGATTTGATAGGGAAAGTGATCAAGGTACACGTAACAGAAGGTAGTGATAATTCAGTTACAGCTAATTTATTTTTCAAAAACTTGAATTCCATATGTGAAGTAAAACATTCCCCAGATACAAGATTCTGGAACTGTCATAAAAGTTAGTAATCTTAAGTAGATCTGATTTTTACCACTTTTGAGCGCAAACCAAAAATATAGAGAAAAAAATTGGTATTATTAGCTATAATTTAAATGCCCTTGTGAATAAGACCTTTCTATAATTTACATCCATAGTTAATAATTGACAATGAAAAAAATCAGATATAAAATCCAATCACAATCCCACATATTTTGATATTCTAGTTGATATTTCAGATATCTCATTATTCTCCCCACTTCTAGCCATCCATCTTATTATTTAGTGTTAATAAGGATGCACGCAAAATACTCTAACATTTTATAACTGTCTTTCCACATAACAATTTTCCTCTATAATATTGTGTACTTTTCTACAGAAATGTATTGTATGCATTATCCAGAGAAAAAAATCCTTTGGTATATCACTTGACTGCCAAAGGTGCTATGGCCTGAATGTTTATGTCTCTCCAAAATCCATAGGTTGAAACTTTCATGCCTAATGTATAATATCAAGAGGTAGGGTCTTTGAAAGATGATTGTGGCATGAGAGTTCTAGTGTCTTTATAAAAATAACCTCAGAGAGGACTCTTGTCCTTTTCACCAAGTGAGGATACAACAGGAAATTTGCAACCCAAAAATTTGCAACACAACCATGCTGGCACCCTGATCCCAGTCTCAAGAACTGTAACAAATAAATTTCTGTTGTTTATAGGCTACCCAGTCTGTGGTATTTTGCTATAAAAACCCAAATGGAAGGGGTTCCTTGGAACACACAAAACATGTAAGAATACTGTACAAAAAAAAAAAAAATCAGGTATAAAACAAAGAGGAAAAATACTATTTTTTCTATAAGTTTGTGACAGTATAGAGTTCTTCAAATTTTCTGCTTTATCTTTTTTCAGTTTTGGTAAGTTTTATTTTTCATAGAACTCATCCTTTTAATGTAAATTGTAGCGATACTGTGATAAAGTTGTGCATATATCATTTTATTATCCTTTTAACACCTATAAATTCTGTAGTGTTATTCCCTCTTTATTCCTGATGTGCATACAATTTCTTTCCTCTATTTTTTAATCCCTTTAGCTAGGAGCTCATCATTTTTTTTATCTTTTAAAACAAATAACTGTTAACTTTGTTAAATTTCTCAATTGTAAAAAAAAATAAATAGGAAAAGAAACAACAATTGTTGGCAAGAATGTGGAGAAAAGGAAACTTGTGCACTATGAGTGGAAATTAAAATGGTGTAGCCACTCTAGTGCCAGCAAGCAGAGGGCAGGTTCACTATGGATTTGGGCAGACAGGTAAAGAGTCCTGCAGCTTTCAGCCAATTTTTCAGGCTTTAATGCTTTCTCAAGGTACCCGGTACACAGGCACATCAGGCAGGAAGAAAGGCACAGGTGGGGGGGGGGGGAGGCTGCCAGGGGGTTGGGAGGCAGGCAGACAACCAAGACTCCCAGGTTCCCAAAAATCTCCACACTCTTTCTCTGGGCTCTCTCTGCCATTTCCTCTCTCTCACATCATCTCATGGTCTTGCCTCTTCTGTAGTCACAATGCTTCTCTCACAGCTACCACAGCCACCACTTTTATACCAGCCTCTAGGCTCAGGTGTGCACTCACACATGCCCACACCCACGTTCCAGGTGTCCACAATCAGGCAATCATGCCCCACGCTCACACTTTCAAGTCCCTTATGCACTAACACGATCAAGGCTGCGGGTGATAGCCACAAAGCTAGTGGTGTAACAAGTCTGCTTAATTTACTCTGTGCAATTCAGAGATCAGAAGACCTAGTGGTATATTTTATATTCATAACCCAGGACAGCCGCGGCTGATTTTCTTTCCTGTGTTCTCTCCCTGTAATAGTTTCCTAGGGTTGCCATGACAAAGTACCATAAATTGGGTGGCTTAAAACAAGAAATTTATTGTCTCAGTTCTGGAAGTTAGAAGTCGAGTATCAAGATATTGACATTATTATTCCCTTCTGAAGACTTTGAGGGAGGATCTGTTCTATTACCTCTGTAGGGTAAGTGAAAAAATCATCAGGTTTTTCCGCCCTCCCCTCAATGATAGGCCGCTGCAGGCCTACACTCATGCCTGACAGTGGCACCTGGAGTAGGGTGTGGGCCTGTGTGAGTGTGCGTCGCAGAAGTGGCAGAATCATCAGCGGAAGAAGTGGGAAAAACAGCAGCAGCAGCAGAGGCTACAAGATCACACCTGAAAGTGAAGATTCTCCAGGAGCTGGGAAGCCTGGCACCCTCCTGGCCCCCCGCCCCCCCTGTCTGCCCTGTACCTGGTTGCCTCACTGCAAAAAAGATCATTAAAAGTCTAAAAAGCTGTGGAGGGGTCCAGGACGCCTCTTTAACCCGTCTACCTAAATCATACGGAAGCTGCCCTGTGCCTTGCTGCACTACACTCATCCACTGTACTGTCTCCAAAAAACATAAATATTTGTCTCTGGCACTATCTGGATCATTTTTAACCACAATACTATTATTTGTAAGGTAACATTTATCTACTTTGGCCTAATTTTTGTTTCATGTGAAGTAAATAAACAATGTGATTACAGGACTTTTTAAGTAAAAAAAATCTTAATTTCAGAATCAAGTTGATTAATTTGTGCTTCTGTGTATGATTGACACATAAGCAATTCTTTAAGCATTAAAGCAAGCTCCAGAATGCTCAAAAAACTAGTACATTTTCTTTTAAAATTTCTTGTCTGCAAGAAGATGACAAGAAAATTAGATTTAATCTGATTAGTGCATACTCTGCAAATAATTACAATATAATTTGTTATAATCTCACTTTTATCATTGAGAAATATCCTCACCCCATCTCTTTCTCTCTCCTCCCTCTCTCCTTCCTCTCCTCCATCTGTCTGTTTCTCCCTCCCTCTGGTCCTCCCTCCCTCTCAACTGCTTGCTCTTACCATAAACATGACATGCTGTAAGACATGAGCAAGTGTGTACTTAAGCAAAATAGTTATTTCCTTGACTCATGAAGACACCCCAGAGATTAATATTGTTACTGATTTCACAGGTCTCTTGTGCATGTGAATTTCCATGAGAAACTATTCAAGTAGGGTAACTAAGAAGAAAGAACAATGTTCCTCTATACAAGGTGGGTTTTGCATTGTCCCAGACATAGCCTGCTGATGGCTGTGGGATGGCAAATTCATCTTCATTAGACGGAATTTAATAGTGAATCAAAGTTCTTGTGGAGAATAGACTGATCTAAACTTTAGCCTCCCTTGGGTCCTGCTGAAAGATTAGAGGAAAAGAGTAGGCCCTTAGTAAGTTGAATGTATCAGATTGTTTTTCACTAATAGTTCTCTTGTAAAACTCTGAAAACCACCCAGTTTAACCCTTAAAAATAGGGAAAATGAGAAAGAAATGGGATGGGAGGAAGGAAAATAACTCAGATAGAATGCCACGGGCGTTGATTTCATTGATTTTTAAGATGTGCGATTAACCCTGTAACAAGTTCCATAGTTTGAAGTATGTACACAGCATCAAAATTTGTTCATCAAAAGTAAAACACTATTCTTGCTACATATAATAGACCATGCCAAATACCACAAAGTATTAAATTTAATAAATAGTGTATAAAATGTAATTGTCCTTTAGTTTTATTCTATCACTGTAGAGGTGTGGGCATATTTCTTTGATAAAAATCTTTTCAAAAATATCCTGAATCTAGGAAGAGTTATCGGTAGAAGAAAAAGGAGGAGCAGAACAGGTAAAATGTATCAACAACCACCTGTACGACAGGATCAGACATAGTTAACAAGAAAAAAGGAAGGAGAAACAAATGTGTTAGGTGATCTTTAGTCTAAAGAAATCTCTGTTGGGCAACTGGGTCTTTTGCTCTTTTATTTCCAACTTCCTTTCAAAGAATTTGCTAAGTGAAAAGAGAGATGATGGCAGCTCGGTATATCAAAGCTCAGTTATCAGTTGGATTATTCTAGTATCTTTAGTCTTTTGTGGGTGCCTTATGATGTGATGTGTGGTAACACTGGAAAGTCTACCTTACACCAGCCACTGCCTAGTAAGTGTTAAGGAGTCTGAAAAAAAATCACAAAATAGAAATTGTTGCTCTCAGGTATAAAGTGGCACTGATAAGAATTAATGTATCTAAAAAGATTTGGATGTGTTTCTTTTTCCTTTTGGGAGGGATGGGAGGCAGAACAGATACTTATTTTCAGTCAAGTGAGAAGGAAGTTCCAAGAGAAAGAAAAAGATATAATGAAACTTTTCCTGTAATGACTGGAATATTTTACAGAGAGTATGTTGCCTCAGTTCATGAAAAAAGTAAGTACAAAGCTTACTACCAGTCAAAGTTATTTTCAAATTCAGATAAACTATTAAAAATTAAGCCCCATTCTAAATCAAAGTACACCTTTGGGGGATAAATGTACTTTTTATGTGACAGGAAGACTTGAAAAATTTTTGAAAGATCATGTGCTAGCCAGCAGGAGACACCCTTATGGGGATGGCGAAGAGGATTGAATAAAGGTTCTAGATGCACAGTCATGGTAGGATTAAAGGAACAAAGGACTGGTAGGTAAGAGATGGTGAGTCAGTCAGGTACTAGAAAGAGCAGGACCCCATTACTACCTGGAGGCTAGTAGCCAGGCAGAAGAGGGAGTGTTTCCTGACCAAGTGAGAGCCCAGCCTGCTGACACACACAGCTGCAGAGCCAAAGTTAGAGGCCACAAAGAAACACCCCAATCTCTTTCTCCTTCTGTCCACTTATTTGCTGTTGTGCCTCCGGTAGTCAAATTCTTTTTTTTTTTTTTAGTTCTTTTTTAATTGTTATTTATATTTTTTACATTGTGTGTTAGGATTTGAAAAATATCGAATGGCTTCAAATTCTTAACAGACATCCGAAGACCAATGAACTAATGCTGCTGTCTTCAAGGGTTAGAATCTCGTCTTTCAATGGTCCAGGCTACAGATCAAAGACCGAAAGAAAATTAATGGTGGAGTTTGCAAACACATGACAGCGACATATGGGACGAGAAATCACCTATCTAAAGGAAGAGCAAGAAGATCTGAATAACAGTTCGCAAAGCCTGAGAGATAGATTTCTTGTGACTAAGACTATATTCCCTATTGTACCTCAGTAATGATCCCTCAATTGTTATGATCACATGCTGAATGCAATTTCCCTTTATGAGAAACTTTTAGAAAGTAAATGTTAAAAAAAAAGATGAAATGGTTTCCTTTTGGACAATTTTACCCAAAACAGTATAGATGTAATCTGTCTTATTCTACTTAACTCTATTGATTCCTATTTTCATTGTGGCATATCTGTGTGAGCCAGTATCTTTATTTTGTTATATCTGTATGAGGTAGTATGAAATTTCTTCAAAATCACTTTCATCTACTCAGAATGTTTTAACATGGGGCAGTGATGTGTATTGATTTTAGTCAGAAAATCTCTAACAGGGAAGAAGATTGCAGTGAAATTATTTTTATCTGAAATGCTTCACAGGGGAATGAAGATACATCATGCATTGTAAGAATTTTGAGATGAAAGGGACTGACTTAAAGATCAAGTCTAAGGCTTTTATGTTATAAGTTAGGGCAAATATCTAGGCAGTTTGGGCCTCCCTGGTGGTGCAGTGGGTTACAGTGCAGCACTATGAAGCTACCACCGCAGCCACTGCACGAGTTCGATCCCCTGCCAGGGAGATTCCCACATGGTGCAGCAGATCTCTCCTGCCTTACCCGCTGCTCCCCTCAGCAGTGTATTTCAGTGGATCCACCTGTTCTGCTCCCCACTCTGTCTCTGGTGAATCCTCTCACCACCCCACACCTCTGGCCTGCACTCCAGTTCTTGTATGCATAAATAAATAAATCTTTAGAAAATTTTTTTCAAAAATCCAGGCAGTTGTAGTTTTCTCATATCAACACATTGTTGGGTTTTAGTAAGGTTAAGATCAAAACCCAGGTTTCTAAGCTCCCCTACCCCCAATTTTACTAGTTTTCCATGGTATCATTCCCACTTATGTTGCTATTTTATAATGGAACTAATTTTATTTCAAGGAAACAAATTCTTTCTTAACACTGCCTGTACACTGAAAAATGAAACTATCACCTTAATGTTTCTCACCCAAGATTTGGGACACCATACAAAGTAGGCAAGGATGTCCTTGTGGATTACAAGAGCTCTTAGAACTGCCTGTTCTCACTGTCTCTCTGTGGATCATTGAACGATCAGAAACCTGAAGCAAACTATGCATTCAGAGCCTTCAGTTTGGGCCACAGGTTTTCTCCAAGAAATCCATTTCATTGTTTTGCAAGAACCTATAAATGAAAGAAATCTTTCCTTGCTGGTTTTAACTCCATGAAAGAAATGTTCAGGGTTCACTCACAGGGAGCTTCCTGGTTTATTTGACCTTTGGTTCTGACTTATCCTTTTACTATCACACTTCTCTATTACTTAATCTGATTATTTGCTATTCCTATTTTCTCTTTAATGTCTGCAATTTTATCTATGCTGTCTTGCTTTATCATCTTTTAATTGAACAATGACATATAAACAGAGTCTGATCTTTCAGGCAGGTGTGTGCTTGCGGTGTGCTTACGGATAGGTCACTGAAAGTCCATGCAAATTAGGGCACTTTACAGAGCAGCAGAATTTCCTCTGGAGAAGCAGGTGTGTTGTCGAATAGAACTATAAATGACTCAGTTTGAATGATGGCTGTTGGTGTTCCTCTATTCTTTATTCTTGCAGTTCACCCAATGGGTCATATTATTGACATCTGAACCAAAATGAACTCTACCAAAGTGGCCATGGAAACCTTCTTTGTCTAATGTACCCCTAGATGGGACACTGATCTTCTTAGGACAAGAAGATCACTGTTATGCCTGTAGTCTTCTTAAAAATAAATATCTGCAAATATTATCAATGAAATAGTATTCAAGGAGCAAAGGAATACGCTATTAGCCTCTGGCAATAAAATTTTAAAACCTTGTTATTCTGTTGTAAGAGACTATCAGGTTAAGGAAACTGATGTGTATAAAGTCAGGGAACATTTGGCATTTTTTAAAAGAAAGGTCTTTGTAATCAGAATAGCATTATATTTTTAATAAAATACCCACGGTAATGGCTTTAAGGAGTGAAAAAGATACACATCATTCCAGATCTTACTTTATTGCTTTTTATAAGGTAGGTGGGAAAATCTCTAGTTCCTAAATACCTGTGTGTAGACTGCTGTAAAAGATTTCACCATCCAACATTGAAAGGAGAAAACACTAGTAAGGACAAACTAAAGGGTGTGTGTGTATGTGTGTGTGTGAGAGAGAGACAGAGAGAGAGATTCAGAGAGAGGGGTGGGAGAGATCTATAAAATGCCAACCCTCCTTTCCTGAGGAAGATCTTACTTCCCTCCAGACTTAATCATTCTTACTGTAAAATGATGTTGGTAATAAAATGGTAGTTGATTGTTTTTAATGTTCTTCCTTACCAGAAAACTGTTGGCAATCCCATGTCAGTATTTCCTCACTTCTTTCTTTTGTCTTTAAAGGTGTTTAGTGATCTGTGAATTGCATACAACCAGAAGCATTTTACAAACCTTATAATGCTGAAGTTCATTCTACAGAAGTGCCTGATAGTCAAATCCTCATGAACTGTCTTTAATCTGATTGACCACAGTTGTTGCCAATTCCAAAAGCTGCTGACAGCCAGAAGATGCTACTACCAACCAGTTTGAGGGTGAATTATAAAGTTTTTTTTTGTTTGTTTGTTTTTTTTTGTTCAAGCTGGGGTACAGGCCAGAGGCGTGGGCGGCGAGAGGGTTCACCAGAGACAAATTGGGGAGCAAAACAGGCAGATCAGAAATACACTGCTGAGGGGAGCAGCGGGCAAGGCAGGAGGGGTCTGCCACACCATGTGGGATTCTCCCTGGCTGGGCGTCGAACTCGCATTGAGCGCCGCCAACAGCTCCACAGTGCAGCGCTCAACCGCTGCGTCACCAGGGAGGCCCGAATTATAAAGTTTTAATCTGTTAAGGAATACTCAACAAATTAGTAATTATTTCCTCTCTACTCTTATTAACTCTGTTAATTTTTCTACTTACTACTTAATGCCCTCTCCCCTGTCCTTTCTATCAAATATTGACTCTGGAATTATCTACATGAATTCAAATCAGCACACACTGCTGATATGGATATTAACCAACAGAACAATTCTTAAAAACTTGGAATAATCATCTCCAAGCCTCTTCATTGGAGAAATGAAAACACTGGCAGAGAAAGGCAGTGTGAAATAAAACAGTGTTTTTGCTAATTATTAGAAGAAAATCAAAAGGAATGCTTTTATTTCCTTATTTGCTGGGAAAAAGTAACTTTGAAACATTTTTTACATATTCCACTGAAACCAATTTATAAAAAATTATTGATGGATGAAAAGAAGAGTGAGCAGCTCTGAGCATGATTGTCCTTGACTCCACCCATAAGTTAAGGGGCCTGCAGTGCCCATCTCCTGCAGCCTGAACAAAGGAACAAATGTTTTGGATTGGCTGAATTATTTGGATAAAATTTCTTACAGCTTACCCCTGCACTACTCTCTGAGGCCTTGGATAGCCAACATAGGGCCAGGAGGAGTGTGAGGCAAATGAGGCACTCACTCTCAGGGCCTTACAGGTGCAATTCAGTACCTTGAGACCTGCCTCCTTAAGCTTTGCCCTCCAGGTCTGCTTCATCCTTGTTCTGCTCCAGAGCCCACAATTAATTGATTTGAGGTTTGATAGCAAAACCCCCAACAAAAGTTGGGGTGGGGAGAAGTGTATCTCTGCTATACACAAAGGAAGGGGATGAATGAACTTAAAAGTGATGCCTGGTAAAAAATGAGAGGACTTTCCCCACCTGTCACTGAGGGAGAGTATAAAAGAAGTCAATGCATTTTATAGCTTCTGTGCAAGTTGCATATCTTTTCTTATGTTCATCTTTATAGTCTTAATAACTGTCAACATGCAAATAAATGACCTTTTAAAAATGATTCAAAAGGTACCACCTTAAGGAAATGTTTCCTCCTCAACTGATGAGAATTGTTGAGCCATAATCAGTAAACCTTTAGACTCTGCCATTTCTGTGCTTCTTCACTTGATCTGAAGTACTTCCCCTCAGAATCTGATCTTGTGTTAGTTTTTGTGAAATTTCACGGACTCAGTTCAAGTGTGAATGTGTGAAGGCTTCCCCACATCAACAGGAAATTTCGGACACCAGAAGGTTGTCTGAAAACTCAACTCAATTCTGATTCTCCCTACCTAGAAATAACATCAAATTCCACAGTAAAAGACTCAGTCTCCCAAAATTGCCTTCCACTACAGGCAGCAGTCTCAAGTCCAGGCTGTCACAATTCTTCTGACCAACCAGTTATAGTTTAAAGGTTCACAGAAGTCTCTTTTCAGACTTCAAAAGATAGTCTGAAACCCAGGTTATCACCAGTGCTTCTGTCTGACTAGCCATAGATCAGAGGTTTCCAGGACACCACCCTCAAGTTCAACTAATTTCCTAAAGCAGATCACAGAAATAATAAACCAACTTACTCACTCAATCACCAGTTTATTACAAAGAATATAGCTCAGGAACAGCCAGATGGAAGAAATGCACAGGACAAGGTGTGTTGAAAGAACACAGAGTTTCCATGCTCTCTTCAGGTAACCATTCTGCCCCAAATCTACACGTATTCATCAACTCAGAAACTCTACAAAATGCCTCCTTCAAAAAAAAAAAAAGAATTATTTATTTATGCATGCAACCTGGGGTGTAGGCTGGGGGGTGGGGTGGGGGGGCAGTGAGAGTATTCACCAGAAACAGAGTGGGGAGCAGAACAGGCAGATCCACTGATGTACACTGCTGAGGGGAGCAGCGGGTGAGGCAGGAGAGGTCTGCTGAGCCATATGGGAATCTCCCTGGTTGGGTATCGAACTCGTGCTGCAGTGGCTCTGTATAGCTTCATAGTGCTGCGCTTAACCTATTGCACCACCAGGGAGAAAATGCCTCCTTTTGTTTTTCTATCGAGACTTTAGTACATATGCATGGTTGATTAAATTGAAGATTGGCAATTAATCCAACCTCTGCTGTCTCTTCCCCAAAGCAATGCATTAATTCAGCCTCTTTAATTTCTGGCACTTTGCTCTTCCTAGTAAAAACTAGCCATTTGGCTCTCATTATCATTTATTTTCACCAAAAGACATATTTTCACCAAAAGACATGTTCACTTAACAATGTTTTTGTCAATGACAGGCCACATATACAATAAAGGTACACTATTTGATACATGTAGCCTGGTGTGTAGTAGGTATAACATAGGTTTGTGTAATTTGACTCCATAACATTTACATAACAAAATTACCTAATAATGCATTTCTAGAACATATTTTATCATTAAAAGACATATTACTGGGCCTCCCTGGTAGCATAGGGATTAAAGTCAGCTCTATAAACACTACAGCCAGTGTTTGATCCCTGGCCAGGGAGCTAACCCACATATGGTACAGCAGACCTCTCCTGTTTCTCCCATTGCTCCCCTTAGCAGTGTATTTCAGTCAATCTGCCTGTTCTGCTCCCCACTGCCTCTGGTGAATCCTCTCACCCTCCGCACCACTGGCTTGCACCCAAGTTCTTCTACACAAAAGTAAATGAATAAATCTTTAAAAAAAAAAAAACACATACTGTAGTTCACTTGACTTTTACTTATATATCCCAAACAGTTTTTTAATCTTAAAACTTTAAAGAATCTTAAGAATGTATCCATTTCTGCTTTTTTGACTTGTTTTTTTATTTTTCAGTGCAATTACGCATTGTTTTTGTTTATTTTATTTTGTCAGAATTTAATTATAATTTTATCTAAATACTTAAATATAGATTTAGTACTACTGGCTCTGGAGACTTTCTTTAAATGACTTGGGTGGGATAATATTTAAAAGAGTATACTATTAAAATTGGTTTTCCAAATTTAGTTTATATTTTCTGTTTGAAGTTAGTTTTTTAACACTTTTACTTATGTATTAAACCAAAATTTTTTACTTTTAAGAGATTCTGTTTAAAATTGTGTCACCTGCTGCTCCCCTCAGCAGTGTATTTCAGTCAATCCACCTGTTCTGCTCCCCACTCTGTCTTTGGTGAATCATCTCACCACCCACACCTTTTGCCTGTACCTCAGTTCTTGTGTGCATAAATAAATTTTTAAAATCTTTAAAAATATATAAATAAATAAAATCAAAACAAGTTAAAGTGATGGAAGGAAAACAAGTTAAAATGATGTGAGAACACAGAAAAGTTAATCAAAACAATACAACAAAATTGAGGAAAACAAAGGAATGAGCTGAAAAACATAATGAACAGAAAATAAAAATTAAAGCTTTAAATAAGGAAATAAATAAGATTTTAAAAATTCTAGAGAAAATTACAGAAAAAGTACCAATTAGTGAAATCAAATAATACACAAAGAACCCAGGTGGAAAAACAGAGAAAATTATGAGGAAAAAATATCTGAGAAACACATGAAGAACTGTCTTACTGATTAAGAAGGGCAACTTAAGCATAATGATAATCCCGTTCAGGGAAGAGGGAACAGAGAGCTTATTCAAAGAAATAATACGGGAAAACTTCCCAAACCTGAGGAAGGAAATAAATGTAGAATTTCATAATCTAAAAGACCACCTGGTTAGCTAGATATAATGAGACCTGTAGAAAGACATTTAACAATGAAACTACCAAAAGTTTAAGACAAAGAAAGACAATTGAAAGCGGTGAGGGGAACAAACCAGGTAATCTGTAAAGGTACTCCAAGAAGGGTTATATTATAGCATACTTCTCAAGAGAAACCTTACAACAAAAAAAGAAAGGAATGATGTACTCAAAATACTTAAAGATATAAACTGCCAGACAATAATACTGCAGACTACAATATGATATTAAAGATATGAGAGAGAACTACTTTCCCAGACAAACAAAAACAAAGAATATCTATAATAAAAACAATAGACCTCACATACATAGTTGAAAGGGGTTCTCCTATCTAAATTGAAGAGAAGAAAATCCATAAATAATTGAACAATTAAATAACTAGAACCAGCAAACTAAAGAAAAGTGGCAATAACAAATCCTCACATATCACTAATCTCCCTAAATAAAGTGGAATGAACTCACCAATCAAAAGGCACAGAATGGCTGACTGTATCAGAAAACTAAATCCAACTTTCTGCTATCTCCATAAGACCCATCTGAGCAACACATATAAACATAGACTCAAAATAAATCATTGGAAAAAAACTCAACAAGCAAATAGAACCCAAGAAAAAGGCAGGGACAGTCATGCTTAGATTCGATAAGATAGACATCCAGCTAAAAATGTTAACAGAAGACAGGGCTGAGCATCATATAATGATTAAGGGATCAATACATCAAGAAGACATAACAATCATCACTGTACATGCACCAAAAGAAGGAGCTTCAAAATACATAAGACAACTATTAACATATCTTAAAAAAGACATTGACAGCAGCATAATGGTAGTAGAGAACTTCAATAGACACATCAGTTAGACAGAAAACTACAAGAAAACAATAACCTTAAACTAGGAACTAGACCAGATGGGCATAATAGACATGTAAAGAGAATTGCAGCCCTCCTAAAGCACACATTTTTCTCAAGTGCTCATAGAATATTTTTGAGAATAGACCATATGTTGAGTCACAAAACAAGGTTAAATCATGAAGACTGGAATTATTGCAAGTATATTGTCCAATAACAATGGTATCAAACTGGAAATCAACCACAAAAAGAAACCAGGAAAAACTACTATATGGAGACTGGACAACATACTATTGAATGACTTTTGGGTCAATGAGGATTTTACAGCAGAAATTAAAAATAGCTAGAGGTAAAGGAAAATGAAAACATGAGTTACTATCACCTATGGACCACAACAAATGCAATACCGGGAAGGAATATATAGCATTATGCACTCACACCAAAATACAAGAAAGATTTCTATAAATAAACCAATAAAAGGAAGGAAATAACAAAAGTTAAATCAGAAATCAAGGAAATAGAAGTCAAAAAGACAATTCAAAAGATCAATGAAATGAAGAACTGGGTCTTTGAAAAAATAAACAAAATAGACAAACCTCTAACTAGATTCACACAGACATAAACGAAGAAAATTATAGTAAGTAGAATCAAAAAAAGAAGTTACAACAGACATTGCAGATACACAAGATCATGAGCCACCACTATGGACATCTTTATGCCCACAAATTGGATACTCTAGATAACTGACAGATTTTTAGAGGCATACAACCTTATGAGCTTGATTAAGGAGATTTAGAAAATCTGAATAGAACAATTACAAGCAAGGAAATTCAAGCAGTAAAAAAAAGCCACCCAAAAATCAAAAGTCCAAAACCAGAGACATTCATTAGTGAGTTCAAACAAACCTTTAAAGTGAAATAATACTATCCTCAAATTTTCAAAAAAATTGAGGAAGAAGAAATGCTTAAAACACATTTTATGAGGCTTACATTACTCTGATATCAAAAGCAGAGAAGTACATCAGAGAAAACTGCAGACTAATATACCTGATGAACATACATACAAATATCCTCAACAAAATCTTAGCAATGAATTCAATACATTGAAAAGATCATACATCATGACAAAGTGGGATTTATACCAGCAACACAAAGGTGGTACCACATCTGAAAATTGATCATGTACTTTACCAAATCAATAAAATGAATGATAAAAATCAAATGGTCATAACAATACATGGAGTGAAATGTTTTGACAAGATTCAAAGTCCATTTATGATCAATAATAGGGATAGGATAGCTGAAAACTAGAAATAAATTTATTAAGTAGTCGTTTACCCAAAGAATGCAAAAACACTAACTCAAAAAAAAAAAAAGATACATATGCATCATTATGTTCATTGCATCACTATTTGCAATAGTCAACTTATGGAAACAACCTAAGCTCCCAAGGACAGATGATGGGATAACAATGCAGTATATATACACAATGGCTAACTATTCATCATAAAAATGATGAGATGATTTCATTTATATGTTGCATATAGAGAAACAAACAAAAAAAAAGGAACAGACAAAACTAAATTTAAACCCCCTACAAATCTGACTACAAAACTGATTCCACCAAAGGGGGAAAAGGCAGTGCAAAAGAGGGAGGTAACCCAGGCCTCCCTGGTGGCACAGCGGTTGAGCGCTGCGCTGTGGAGCTGTCGGCAGCGCGCAATGCCAGCCGGGCAGAATGCCACATGGTGCGGCAGACCTCTCCTGCCTCTCCCGCTGCTCCCCTCAGCAGTGTATTTCTGATCTGCCTGTTCTGCTCCCCACTCTGTCTCTGGTGAACCCTCTCGCCACCCCACGCCTCTGGCCTGTAACCCAGCTTGTATGTATAAATAAATCTTTTAAAAAAAAAAGAGGGAGTTAACCCAATGGCCTATATATAGGGGACTATGGATTCTTTTTGGTGGGTGTGGTATGGTAACATACATCTGAAAAGGTATGACTCTATCTCTTACTCATACAGTATTGTAACACTATGGTACCTTCATATAAAAGCTAAAATTACTAACCTTCATCAACATATTAGAAATACTGTCCTGAAATGAAAATTTTCTGTTCTTTATTATTTAGATTTCTTTTCCAAGTTTCAAAGTATTGTTTTATTAGACCATCTTGTTTTAATCAAATTTAGCCTTTGATATAGTCCAGGATTCTCAATTTTTTTGAATATCAGTACTCTTTAAACATATTTATGATTCCCAAAGAGCTTTTGTTCATGTGAATATATCCATTTATATTTAAAATATCAGAAATAATAATATAAATATTAAAATAAATATCCATTTATTAAACATACTATCCTTTATATATTAATGTAAATAATGTCAATGAAAATGAGATCTATTTTCCAAAAGGAAGACTCAAGTCCTAACGCTATCTCTATGTTTTCTATGTTTTCTTCTATGTATGTTTTCTTCTATGTATGTACTTTAAGGTTTCAGGTGTTACAAACCAAGTCTTTAACAGATTTTTAGTTAATTTTTGTGAATAGTGTGAGATAGTGATCTAGTTTCATTCTTTGGTAAGTATCTGTCTAGTTCTCTCAGCCATTTTATTTTATTTTATATTTAAGATTTATTTTATTTTTACATACAAGCTGGGGTGAAGCCAGAGGAATGGGGCAGTGAGAAGGTTCACCAGAGACAGAGTGGGGAGCAGAAGAGGCAGATGGACTGAAAAACACTGCTGAGGGGAGCAGCAGGCAAGGCAGGAGAGGTCTGCCACACCATGTGGGAATTTCCCCAGCGGGCATCGAACTTGTGACACAGCTGCCAACAGCTCCACAGCGCTGCACCTAACCCTGTGCCACAAGGGAGGCCCCTTCTCAGCCATTTCTGAAGATACTTTTCTTTCTCCAGTGCTTACTGTTGGCTACTTTGTATAAATTAACTGTCCAAATAAGCATGGGTTTATTTCTGGGTTCTTAAATTTATTACATTATTAGTGTGTCTATTTTTATTCCAATATCATATTGTTTTGGTTAATATAGATTTGTAGTACAGTTTGAAGTTTGGGAGTGTGACACTTCCATCATACTTTTTTTGTCAAGATTGCTTTGTCTCTTTTGTAGTTACCATAAATTTCAGTTATGTTTGCTCTATTTCTTTGAGAAATGCTATTGAAATTTTGATAGAGATTGAATGGACCTGTATATCAGTATATAGCTTTGGCAAGATGCCATTTTAATAATATAATTTTTTCCAGTCTATGAGCAGGGAATATCTTTTCATTTCTTCATCTATTTTTCCAATTTTTTTTTAAAGTCCTATAGTTTTGTCGTACGGTTCCTTCACCTCCTTTGTTAAGCTTATTCCTTTCTTTAATTCTTTTTGTGGAAATTGTAAACAGAATTAAATTCTTCTTTTTTTCTCTTCCAGTTCATAGTCTGTGTATAGTATGTCAACGGAGTTTTGTATATTGACTTTATAGCCAACCACTTTAGTGAACTGATTTATTGTTTCTAAATTTTTAGTGGAACATTTAGAGTTTTCTGAACTGATTATTTAAGCAACCAAAAATAAAAGTTTTAAGTCACTTTCATAATTATTAATACAATTTCAAGAAAAATAATTTATTAATAAAACAATCACTTTACCTATGAATTGCCAGAAATCTAATGTTCATTATGGTTATGAAATACAAAATATCATTGTACATGATTATTTCAATCTCTTTATTATTCTATTTAGACATTCTTTTTAGTTCCTATATATTTGCATAGAAAGATGTTGTGGAACATAAAAAAGGGGGCTATAAAATAATTTGATTGGTTTTATCACATTCAGAATGTTTAAACATCTATATATGCTATATGTATGTTTATAAATATAAGGGCGGAAATTGAAAGAATTTATGTCAAATACTAAGACATTATAGCCCTAATAAGGCATTGGAAGAAGGGTTGTTTTTTATACACTTCTATATTGCTTGGGATTTGCCACAAACTTATACTAATCTACAGTTTGTAAAGTACATTGGTTTGTCAGATATAAGTTTCTGGGTTTTTTTTTACGTTGGCAAATTACACTGGTCAACAGTGAGATCATTACTGACTTTAAAAGGCCCTAATCTGTAGTATCTTGGTGTGCTGAACATGAATATAAGCCTGAAAATTTTTTATTAGCTCTCGTGTTGAAGATATTTCATATAATTCATTTTATGTTTCACCGTGTAAATTTATCCAGTAGGACTGCAACAACATCCTAAATCAATCTAGAATGATGTAATATTGCATCACATTTCATAATACCATCATGCACACAATCATGCAGAGTTGATTGCATCATTTTCTGATGCAATGCAATACTACTGTCAAGTGGCTGCTGAAGTAAGCTGACGTCAGCAGTGCACTACAGAAAGCCCTGTCAGTAAGGTTGAGCATTGAAAATATTTCAGACTTTGTGCAATACAGTTTAAGCTACCATTCCATAGAACTGTTATTATTTTATCCATTTAGGCACAATACAGAACAGTAATGACTCGAAAGTGCGTTAATAGCATAGACAATTTCTGCTCTATTGTGGGGAAGAAACATTTGCCAACCAGAAGAAAAGTATCACTTCTCAATTGAAGAAGGTTTATTGTCTTGACTTCGGATGCCAGGTTGGTGACCAAGACAAGCCTTGGACTCCGTATATATGCTGTGCTCCATGTCCAACACAGCTTTCACAGTGGTTAAATGGCAAAAGACCATCAATGCCATTTGCAGTCCCCATGGTGTGGAGAGAGCCAAGCAACCACATAAAAGACTGTTACTTCTGCTTAGTTCCTCCTCTTTCCAGCAGAATAACACAGCAAAAGAAGTCAAGAATAGTCTACCCAAACATTCTGTCTGCATTGAGACCAGTTCCACATGGTGAGGGACTTCCTATTCCAGAACCTCCAGCAGAATAATCTCTTGATTCATCTGATGAGGACAAGGGTGAGCCAACCTGTTCTTCTCCTGCTCATGAGCATGCAGTGATCCAGATTTTCACTGTGGTGCATCATCAACCCCACACAGACTAACACAAGAACTAAATGACCTGGTTTGTGATTTGGATTTATCCAAAAACAAGGCAGAATTGCTAGGATCAAGACTCCAACAATGGAATCTTCTAGAAGATGTCACAATTACTTTATATGGTAAGTGCCACCAGCAGTTAGAGCCTTCCTTCAGAAAGGAAAGTACTCTGGTATTCTGTTCCAATATTGAGGGCCTCATGAATGCCTTAGAAATCACTCATGCCCCACAAGAATAGAGACTATTTCTAGACTCTGCGAAACTGAGTCTTAAGGCTGTGCTTTTGCACAATGTATGTGTGTGTGTAGGGATGAAGAGGAAGAGATTTTTTGTCTTCCATTTATTCTATTCTTGAAGAGCTATACAAGAGACAAGCGAAGAAATCTAAGAAGTAGTCTATGACTTGATTTTTTACAGGTATTAACCGTAGGCCTGTTCTATTGGCATGCATTTCTTGATGTAAACATCAATTTATTGTAGGTTACAAAAAATCTACAGCCAAAATTAGAATTTGACTGTCATATTCATGTTGAGCACATACAAATTGATAGGTAATAACTAATTTTATTTCAGTAACATGACTTTTGTAAAAACTTGTTGACCAGTGCTGTTTATATCAGTATATATGTATGTTTATATTACAAGATATATAATTTATGATTTAGAATATATATATAAGTGAATATTCTTGTTTTTGTAATAAGAGAATACTTTAACAAATTAGGATCAGAATTTTAAAACTTATTCTCTGAATTTTTAAATGAGCACATTAACACAGGTACAAAAACTATAGGATAATGAATCAAGAATGATCACAAGACACAGTCTGAAAATTTAATATAAGTTAATACTTCATGGTTCTTTGAAAATTGAAGAAACACTGTAGCTGCAACTTGAATTTCATATGGTTGTTTAGTCAATTGCCTTTTCCAGGTTTCTTATTGGTTAAATTCAGATAAATCACAATTTTGTACTTCTTTCCTTTCTATTTTGTGTGTGTGTGTGTGTGTGTGTGTGTGTGTGTGTGTGTGTGTGTGTGTAGGGATGAAGAGAAAGATTTTTTGTCTAGTGGCAATTTCTTCTAAAGTATCTCAAATTAACTATGACTTTCACCATACATCCAATTATGCTTATTATGTATTATCAGTTTGTTCTTTATTAAAAATTGACTTACATCTTACTGCCCTGATAGAGACTATTTTCACAACATTTTTGTTTAACTTGAAAAAAATTTTGTGTAAAAAACAAGGAAAGTGGTTGGCAGATTCTGTTAATCAGAACAAAGAAGCATTTTACAGAAGATCTCAAACCTGCTCAAAGTCAATCTGCATCCTTTCACCTTTGAGAAGAGAATCAAAGCATCTGGGGTAAATTATCTGGCAAGCAATACGGATTCATCACAATGAAACATATAGCTGAGAAAAAGCATGTAATGCATGATAACTAACTATCTTTTCAAAGAATTACTTTATAATCCAATCAAGAATGCACTGTCTTGTAGTCTGTGGGCAGTTTTGACAGGAGAACTCCTGTAATATTACTAATACTTAAACTTCAATACCGAGCCTCAGTGGATGAAGCTCCCATACTACATGACTCTGACTCAATCATAGTAAATCATTGTGTTTCATAAGTAAGTTTACGCTACCATAAACTTAGTTCTGAATTTCTAGCTAAATTAAAGCAAAAGAAAATCATAATGTGCCATTTTCTTTACCTAGTGAGCAGGAGCAAGACCAGTTTTGGATTTGTCATAATTTTCAGTGCATTGAATATGCTCAAAAAATCAAATATAATCTTTTGAATTATTTTACAATAAGAATATTGTTCACATATACCAGAAACAAGGCAATTTTCTTTTTCTTCATATTTAAATCAGTAAGGATTTGCCAAATACCTGTGATATACAGAATAGTCTGATATTAAGGTAAAAGTTTGAAAATGTCTTCTATTGTACAGTTTTCAAATATTTTTATGATGAGAAGTTTTGTCAATTAAACATAGCTTAGGTTATCTATTCCATATAATATTTACTTGCAAATAGTCTCTTACATAAAAGATATATTCTTCTTATAAGTGATCCTGTGGTATCTTTATCTTTCTTGTAGAAAAAAAATGCCAACTTTTCCCCTTGTATTTAGAAGACATACTATTCTGGAGATATTTATTCCTACCAATTTCTAGTTGGTGAAACTCTTTATCAGAATATTTGAACATATCAGATTCAGAAATAAATATACTGAATGATTCACTTCTATTTCCTTTTCAAAGTGTGTCAGTAAGAATTACATCAGGAATCTAGCTGGAAAAGTAGACATTGCTTTAGGTATTTTGATCAGCGAACTGGGGGTTAAAACTTTTAAAAATGGCTCAGAAGTTATTGCAAAATATTCTATTTACAGAAGACCACATGTTACTTTGTGCTGCCAAGGAAAGGAAAATATGCTTTCCACTCATCTTTCACCTTGAAGATCTAGGTGCATCTCCTAGTGGAATCTAACCCAGAATATGGCTGGCAGGGATTCTAGGAGTATAGGTTCCAAATGTCCTGCCACCATCGCACAAAGGAGAACATAGAATGGAGAAATGGTGTTAATTTGGTAACAGATAATATGCAATTAAGAGGTAGGACTGAGGCAAATTCTTTTCTAGTTGTTTTAGTCAAAGAAGTTTAAACTGGATGTTAATAGCTAATCTTATAATTATTGAGGCAAATGATATTTATAATCCACTCTCAGTTATCTGCTCAAGATATTTTGCTGTTTGATCCTCCCACTTTTACTTCCTTGGCTACTTGGATAGGAAACTTACATTTCCTAAGGAATTCCAATAATTTAGAAGGTAAAAAACATATTTTAATTACTATATATCAATATCTACATTTCTCTCTATCTAAATCCACCAGTGCCTTAGTTATCCAGATGAAGAGATCAATAGATGATAGATAGATAGATGATAGATAGATAGATAGATAGACAGATAGATAGATGTGTGTGTGTGTGTGTGTGTGTGTGAGAGAGAGAGAGAGAGAGAGAGAGAGAGAGAGAGAGAGAGAGAGTAAGCACTGGTAAAATTCATTTTGCCCTCTACTTCATACAAATAAGAGGTATTCAAAATTGTATTTCTCCATCTTTTATGATGTGTTTCCCACCACATATATTTACCCAACTTCTAAAAGAGAAAAAATAGGGCAGAGGGAGAAGAGAAAGACTGTGTTGACTTACATAAAAACCACAGAACAAGATGTAATAAAATAATGTCTTCCACCCATTGCAAGCCATGTAACTACATGGCCAGCACTATAGTAACGGTTTTACTTGCATTTCATTAATTTTTCACAATATCCCTTTGTTTTTGCTTCCTAAATAAACAAAACAAAAAACTACTAAAATAGAGATATGAAAACAAATGATAGAAAAAAAAGAATTATTAAATCAGAAATCCAGATTCAGGAAAATATCACAAGTAATTACAATTTTTTTTTCTTAACTTAAGAGCACCAAAATTGGAAAGTACAAGATGTATACAGGATACATTTAGAGTATAGAGAAAAGTCTCAAAGTGTCAAGGAGTTTTATTTTCATTTTTTTAAAGATTTATTTACTTATGCATACAGAACTGAGGTGTAGGCCAGAGGTGTGGGGCAGTGAGAGGATTCACCAGAGACAGAGTTGGGAGCAGAACAGGCAGATTAACTGAAATACACTGCTGAGGGGAGCAGCGGGCGTGGCAGGAAAGGTCTGCTCCGCCATGTGGGAAGCTCCTCAGCCAGGGATCGAACTCATGCTGCAGTGGCTATGGACAGCTTCATAGTCCTGAGACTTAACGTGTTGCTCCACCAGGGATGCTCTATTTTCATTTTTAAATAATAGAATGTCTTACAGGACACATTAAGTGAAAACAAAGATTTTAATTGAAAATGGAAAGACATGAGAGTAGGGATTAAGAACCTCCAGAACTCTTGTCCTAATTCATGAACAAGGCCATTTAATTAAGTTTAGCTGCACAAACATGTACTGAGAACATAGGAGGTCCAAGGCATTGTGCTAAGGTCACTGAGAGATGTAAAGATGGTCCCTCCCTTCAAGAATTCACACTTATTGGGAATCAGAATGAAAATACAATTACTACAACTCAAGTCAGCTTGTATACAAGTTAACAAGAGACAGAGGAAAAATTTGAGTATGAGAGATTACTACAAGCTGATAAAGAGTGACTGAAAAACTTGTGGGAAAGAAATGCTATTTTCAGTGTAAGGCTTTAACCAAGATAAAAGACTAAAGTGAACAAAGTAAAGAGTTTGAAGAACTTGGTAGTTAGACTAGAAACAGTTACCACAAAGTTAGATATCTGCAGTCTCCAGCAGTAATGGATATGAACGAAGCGGCCACCCAAGCACTGCAGAAGCCACCTGAGGATGGAGGCGTCCCTGCTGACAATATTGACCTAATGTCACCAGAGTTCCCAGCTGTTCTAAAGGAGGTAGAAATCCACACTCTAAAATGAAACTCCAACATTTAAATGTCAGTACCTAAATGAAACTAATAATAAGAACTAAAGTCTTGGGTAAAGTCAAGAACATCTATAGCTGATGTATGGACCAGTTGTTATGCACTTGTAACCTTTGGGTCCAATGCTGACTGAGACCCCATACAAATAAGGAATTCTGATTTCACTCATGAACCCATTCTCACTGAATAATATATATTAATCTCTTTATTTTATGCATATTTTTGTTTCTACCTTCATCATCAAGAAAAAAATAGTTGCTTTATATAAATAAGAGCATACAGTGAAGCAAGGATACAAATCAGATAGCATAATCTTTCAGAATTAACTCTAGTGTAAGAACTTACCTTACCTCAACTACCACCACAGTACTATAAGCTCCCAGTAGTATTATAGTAGTAGTACTCTAAGTTTCCATTATACCATACCTACACTTGGCTCTTCTTATAAATTTATGTCTTTGATTCTTCTCATAACTCATTGTAGAGTTTTTAAAATTTCCATTTGCAAGAGGTCTAGAGTGAAGAGGAGAAATAACAATAAGGAATAATAAAAATAAGATAATCAGAAATACAACTTCTATGGACATTTAACAATACATCTAATATTTATCAGTCTCCAAGGATGAAAGACTACTGATTCTATTAATTTTTACTAAGTTGGGAAAGAATAATAAAATTTTTTGTAGTAGAGGAATGTTGACTTTTCTAGAATAATTGTTAACCACATTAGCAGAATAATATGCCCACTGTGTGTGGTTATTCAAGATTCAGTCACTGTGGATGTTATATCTGTGGATATTTATTTCCTCAAAATTGCTTATCAACTAATGATAAGCAACTTATCCAACTAAATTGGATCTCAACTAATTATTTCTTAGAAATTTTGTGAATATATCCTTCCACGGAGAGGGAAAAAGAATAATAATAAGGGCATGCATGTCAGAAGTAAAATGAAAACTTCCAAAGTAGCCTTAGTACTGCCTTGCATTACAAGTGGTTTTAACTGGACTGAATGCTGCACTAGTGAAAAAGTATTAGATCCATTTTTTTTGTAAGAAATTTAACAAAAGAAACAAGTAATAACATAAGCCATTATATAGTTTCTACTTTCAATCAAATAGGCCAATATTAATATTGAATTATCTATGTTGATACTTCTGATCACATCAGTCTTATTGTGTGGTCTGCCACCAGGGGAAATCACATTTAGCTGAGTTTGAAGGCAGAATAGGGATTCTTGGGAGAATCTTTTTTAATAGTGTCATTATGTACTCTTAGAAAATATTTCAAGCAAGAAACTTGGGCAGATATTTGAATTGCACTTTTCCCAGTAGTGATGCTTTTTCAATAACACAGTAGAGTACCTAATGGAACATAATGAAAAAGATCAACAATGAAATCGACGATTTCAGAAAAGAAAAAAACCCACCTGACAATGTTCTCCTTGCTTACGAGTTACCGCTTCACAGAACTAGCTCTGTGGAGTGTGTGTAAGCATACATACTTTCAGCTTCAGAACAAAGAATAAAAATATAAAAAGGTAAAAATGAAAATGTGTGCTGTTCTGCTGCAATGTAGTTGAGAGTTATAAAGGCCTGTGAACAATATTGAGTTTGCAGTGGCACAATCACATCACAAAAGATTTACCTTCACTCTGTAAACTCAATATAGGGCAATAACAGTCCATTACAAACAGAGCAATACAACATCAAAGGAATGCTTAAAAGAAATAGACAGAACCTTTAAATCAACACAATTGAGTTATCTTCCCCCGAAGGAAGCACTATGAGAGAGCTCATAGCAAGGTTTTTCAAGAGGTATTACTAATTTACCATAAGTTATATTTAATACACTTTTAAAATGTAGTTTGTAATCTCTCTCCACTTTTTAGAACACAGAGCAATAAATTAAAAGAGAAACAGTCCCCAAAGAGCAAGAGACTGGGAGAAAAAAAGCGTTAATAGTCTTATGAGGCTGTATGGGATCTTTCCTTTACCAATTTCACTAAGATTCTTCAAATATGAACCTAGAGGAGTAATAACAGAAATATAAAATTAATCAGTTTTCAAATTATGTTTAAAACAGCAACATTCATCATAATTTTAGGAAAATGTCAAGAAATCCTCTTTAGTATCTCATATGGAGAAGTAAGTGATTTTATCCTGCTTTCTTATAACTAAAATGAACACTTGAGAAGTTGAGTTTTTTATCCAAGTCATGTTAGCAATGATAGTAAAATTTATTTTGTAATAGTACTGTCCATTGCTGGCAGTTCTTAGACATTGTCTTAGCATTTTACCATTTTTCCATACATTCTTGTTTTGATTGATGCAATAGTGTGTTTAGTTTAACAAAGTCTTTTCTACACATAAAAAATATTCTACATGTATACCAAATGGTTGGTTACTGCAAGTTTTAGTCTAATATCATGCATTTGTCTTTCCAGCAAAGATAAAATGGACCTGTTGAGTATTACCAAAACTTTTCATCACCTATTAATGTCTGACATTTGCACATATAAAATAAAGTTTTAAGTTTCTACAGGACACTAATAAACCTGCTCTTCC
Source organism: Scalopus aquaticus (assembly GCA_004024925.1). NCBI lineage: Eukaryota > Metazoa > Chordata > Mammalia > Eulipotyphla > Talpidae > Scalopus > Scalopus aquaticus. Next base: position 66,529 of record PVIJ01005283.1, read on the forward strand.
AAATCGTTCAAAAGTTACATACTTTTGCTTTTTGTTTACCAGTTTTTGTTTTGGCTTAAGTTTATCCTGATTTATACCATAGATTTGTATGCAAAAAGGCTTTAAATTCTACACAATTTGTTTTTATAGTGGCTTTTCAGTACATGAATTATTTTAGTGATGAAAACACACCCACAACAGGTGCATGAAATTGCCTATAACACATGGCATATGGGGGAAGTACTAGGGTTTGTCCCTTTTGATATAGAATGGTTTTATTGGTGTCATACTGTAAGATTTTATAAAAAATCAGATTGTATATAGATTTATACTTATGTATCTGGTTTAGAAATATTTAATTCATGTTTATAATGCTATTAATTTTATAACCAGCTTCCTATATTTCTTTACAATTGGCCCTTGTGTTAAGACAATTTCATTTGAAATGCCCATTACCAGATAATCTTTTTCAAATAGCTTAATTATACTGCTGTTTTTCTTTTTTCAATTATGTTCTTTTTTTAAGTACATCCAATTTCTTCATAATAATATCCTAAATTTAAAGACAAAATTTTAATTTGTATATGTTGTACTCTTCCCTGGGCAGTAGAAAATTAGTTCCATCAGTTGTTACATACCTTGTTGAGTCTATCCAGAGTTCCACTTTTTGAAATAATTGCTGTGAATGTGATAGAAATTTCTTGTTTTATATTAGTGTGATTAGAATTTGTGTTCCAAACATCCTTAGGCAGGTATATCAATATTAGCTTATTTATAATTATCATACTCAGTCCATTCAAACCGTAATTAGGAATTCTCACTTTTCCCCCTATCCATTGAACTAAGTTAATTCTATCATTAAGATCCAACATCCAACAAGAAGTTTCCTATCACATGCAGTTTTAATATCATGGAAACAACCATACTGATATTTGTTATTGCCAATGTCAGCACAGTAGTTAAAAGAATAAATACTTTAGAGTCAAACCTGAGTTTAAACTCCTACTCAACTAGTCTCAGAGTTGTGTGACTGTACTTTAGTTTCTTTTCTATGAAAAAGACACAACACTGGTATTTATAGATTGCTGTAAGGATTAAAGCAGATACTGCTTAGAGAGGGCCTAGCACTATGGCATATGTATGCACTCAAGAAATGTTAGCTATTCCTAGTTGGAAATTAGAAAGAAATGCTCTGATGCTTTCCAATAATTGTCATAAGTATTATAAAATTTTACCCAGCCATGGAGCCCACTGACTGTGATAAAATAAGAATGTTGACTCTTGTGCAGAGATTAGAGGACCCACACCTGTTGCCTAACAGTAGTGGGACTCATACCAAATATCAATGAATGAGTAACCACCCTAAACAGCTTCACAGTCATAAGGCAGTTGGTCTAGACCTGTTTGAGAATTAAACCAAGTCACCTGCTGACTATAATAGCCATTCAGGCAATGGATATAAAATTTAATGTTAATGATATCTCTTATGATATGACATCATATGTATATTGCCTTCCAACTATTGTTTGAAGGACATTTTAGCAATGATACTTGGAAGTGTTTCAGTATTAGGGATTAAACACCATTAATTTGTACTAAATATTGGGCTATTAAAAAATGGCATCTAGCTCATTTGTACTTTTAATTAAGGTAGAGCAGAGAAAATAATTATTGTTAGAAAGAAACAATTCATAACAATATAAATGGTTTTCCAAGAACTTAAGATTACAGATCATACTCCATCAGTGAAACTTGAAGCAAAATTGTACAATAAAGTGGCATATTAAAGCCTAGTTATTTTTCTTTTAATATTTTGTATTAATTTCCCAACTTAATGCTCACACTCTCTTTGGAAATACTGCAACTCCTGGACTGGTTTTCCCTTTTTATTCTTAACTACTTCCTATAGAGTGGAACAAATAAACTATCCTTTCATTATTTTGAGCTATACTACTATAACTGTCTTTAAAAAAATCTTTATAAATACAATTTCACAAATAGCACAGAAATAGTTGCAAGTTAATATGTATTTTATAATACATTCACAGATCATTTAATATATTCTTATATGTTTCATTTATGACTGTGTGTATTCATTTGAGCTTCCTCTGAATCTACTATTTTTCTTCAAACTTCCCTTAGAAAGAATCAATGCTTTCTACTTCTTTTGTCTTATTTACTTGATTTGTGATATAGTGTTCTTCAAAAACACTTAATATTGGTGCATTGCAAAAGATAGATTTGTCTAATATCCATTAAAGGATCAAGATTTTTTTTCACTATAGTAAGGATCAAAACCTTTAAAAAAAACTGATACAACACTGGCATATTTTTAGATATTGCATAGCAAACATGAATAAGTAAATTAATGAATGTATAAGGACAGACAGAGGAGATCCAGGCTTGTTCTAAAAGTCAAAGTCAATCAATGCAAACTAAGAATTTCTACAATTAATTTTAATTACTTTTCTTTGTGGCCTTATTGAGCAAAAATAAACTTTGAGTACAAAGTTAAATTGCTTTATATCTTTTTTTATTGTTATTTATATATTTTACGTTGTGTATTCCCCTTGGGTAGCCACCACTAATTCACCCATGACCCATCATCATAATCCCTTGTGCTCTTTTCTACCTCATTTTGGGCCCTTATCCTCCTCCTCCCTCACTGAGTGTCTCTCTCTTGTTTGGTTCCCCTATATTCCTGATATATCTTAATGGTAGTTGATAAGCAAAATAAAGTTCCCATTTACTCTCAACCTAGAGACTATGTTTATCATAAAACAAGTTCAAACTCTTAAAATCTCAGTGAAATGTCATCAGTGGCTTCAAAGAACCAATTCTGGGTCTAGCTCAAAAAATATTTGTTGACTGAAGTAACTGAATGAGGAACTTGATAAATATGTGAACCGAAAGGTTTGGAAACTGGATCAGGAATGTGTTCAAGGATCACCCTCCCACTGGAAATCCATTCTACCTAAATTCCCAACTCTTCAAAATTGGACTAATTTCTTAATGTAATTTATGTTGGAATGTCAAGGCCTTTCAAATTAAGAAATGACTGACAAATGGATATTCAACCAAGTGCTTCCACAGCCCAAATTGCCAGATACAAAATGCTGTAAGATGGTATGTAATAGATTCTTCTAATTCCCACCATGTTTTAAGTACTTTCTTCTCCTGCTACTCCCCTAGTGAAATTTTAGGCATCCTTTAGATCTAGCTAAAATGTTACCATTTTACTCAATTTTTCCAGAAGTCATTTCCAAACCTTACAGTTCACATGCTCATCCAGTCCATAAATTAGTCACTTCTTCATTCAACAAATATTTTTTGAGCAATGCATCAGGTATTATTCTTTGAATTTGGTCTAAACCAAACAGATCAAAAAGTTCTGCCCTTGTCATGCGTAGTTTCTAAAGAATAATCATCCCTCCTATATGCTCACATTACTTTATCACATTTGTCACATTTATTGTAGGTAATTGTTTATGTGTTTTTTTCATCTTTTTTTTTTTTACATCTCTTCCATTTTTATTACCAGCACCCAACATATTGCCTGGCACTGTGACATAAAGAGAAGAGATAATACATACTTTGTGTTTTAGAGACGCCCTATTAAATTTGAATTTGCTCAATAACTATGTTTTGGTTATCTATTGCTGCTTAAATGACTAACCTAAAACTTAATTGCCTAAACGATGCCTTTATTTTGTTCAGTTTTGTAGTTCAGAAATTTGGAAAGTCTCTGCAAGTATTTTGTTTCTGATCTTCATAACTTTAACCATAGCTATGGTGACTGGACTGGGAGATTCTCTTCCAGTTTGCTTTCTGCATTCACATTTTTGATACCTTGCAGCATCACACTCTTTCTCTCTCTTTCTCTCTCTCTGTCTCTCTCTCTCTCTCTCTCTCTCTCTCTCTCTCTCTCTCTCTCTCTCTCTCTCTCTCTCTCTCTCTCTCTCTCTCTCTCTCACACACACACACACACACACACACACACACACACACAAGTTGTCAGGTTTCAGGGCTTCTCCATAAGATTTGAAATTCCACAGAATTGTGGCCTCAGGATAGTCACGCTCTCACATGGTAACTTCTAAAAGAAAGAAAGTGAAACTGTGCTGACAGTTCAGGGTTACCCCAGGACCTAGTACTACACAATTTCTAACACATTCTAATGGTCAAAGCCACCTCAGGGAATACCCAGCCACACCACCTCTTGATGCAGGAGTAGTTGATAATACAGAAGGGCAGTGGATGAAAAACATTGTGGAGTCTATCTTTAAAAAAATCTCTATTATGGCTGGGTCCCCAGGCTTGCTCAGGGAGGCAGACTCCCTGGCACTCTAGGGGAAGGGACCATCATACGTCACCCATACCCCAAAGGAAAGCTGGTGAGTCCAGGCCTGGAGATTAGCCTCAGGGAGCAAGTTAGCCTCCCAGGACAGCTCCCAGGCCCCTGGTCCAACATTTTAGGGACTTAGTAGAGTCTGGACCTATCGACTGCCTCCAACTGCAGCCGCCGTCTCCGGCTGGATCCCCAGGCTTGCTCGGGGAAGCAGACACTCAGACGCTATAGGGGAAAAGACCATCTTAATCATCACACACTCCAACTGAGAAAGACAGAGAGCCAGGCCAGGAGATTAGCTGCAAGGAGCAAATTAAGCCTCTAGGCCTCTGCCCTGGGGTTTTGGGGTTTGATTCTAACCCTCACTGGTGTAGCCCACATGCCTACACCATCACCTCCATCATCACCACCATTACTGGCTCTAGGAAGCAGCACTCCCGGGTACCATAGGGAAGATACCATTATTGCCCATTGGAACTGAAAAAGTGAGTCCCGGTTGGATAGTATAGCCTGAAGGGAACTAGTGCCACAGACCTCAGTGCTGGGGTTCTCGGAACTGAGTGGAGCTGGCACTGGGACCACCAACCATCACAATAACCAGGAAAGCACAGCCCCTACACCACTGTCGGAGCCTGGGACCACACAACCACCTTCCGGACCTTTCAAGTTAAAACAGAGGGAGAGGATCTTTAGGGACAATGTCCATCAACATATTCACAGCATCACTACCCAGTGGTGGGTCCGCCTAACAGGGCCGGAATCGGTGAGACCACCAACCCCCAACATCCAAGAAGGAGCACCTCAAAGAGATGCCTGCCAGTACCAGTGCCACAATTTCCCAACACTTACAATAAATCAGAAGACAGGCAGGGAGAAAGAAAATTACAAACAACCAAGCAAGCCCTCAGGGGAAGGAAACACCACAAAAAGAAAATCAAGCACCAGAACTCAACAATAACAACATGGAAGAACTCAGCCTCTCTGGTAGAGAGTTTAATATCATCAAGCTTAAGGAAAGGAATGAAATGAAAAAAAAATAATTAACGATCTGAAGAATGAAATCAAGACCCTAAAGAAGTAGAATAAGAGTTTAATGGAAGAACTAAAGAACTCTGGGAAAAGCAATGAAAACAGAATCGATGAAATGGAGGAGCGCATCAGCAATCTCGAAGATGCAGACATTAAAAGATCCAAAAAGGAAAAGGAAAAATGAAGCGCGAATAGTAAAGAATGAAGAAATAATTTCAGAACTATCTGACACCATGAAGATAGGAAATATAAGAGTAATAGGAATCCCAGAAGGAGAGGAGAGGGTTCAAAGAGCAGAGAAACTATTTAAGGAGGTGATAGACGAAAACATCCCAAATATGAAAACAGACATACAAGAAGTAAGAAGAACTCCCAATTATCACGATGTTAGAAGAAGTACACCTAGGCACATAATATTAAAACTCATGCAAGTACAGGATAAGGAAAAAAGTACTGAAGCAGACAAGAGGGAGGAAACAAATAACTTATAAAGGAAAACCAATAACTTATAAATAAACAAATAACTTATAAAGGAAAACCAATCAGGATGACATCAGACAGAATGCTCTCTCCTCCTCTCAGAAGAAATGCTACAGGCAAGAAGAGAATGGAGGGACATATTCAACAAACTCCAAGACAATAAATGCCAATCAAGAATACTTTACCCCACAAAGATCTCCTTCCTCTATGAAGAAAGAATTAGGACCTTCCCAGACAGAGACTTCAAAAATTCATCAAGACTAAACCCCCACTCCAAAATATACTACAAGAAGTCCTAAAGCCAAAACCAACACAGGAATGAAAAAGAATGAGACAAGGAATAAAACCACAAAGAGACAAATAAAATGGCAAATATAGATGCCAATGTGTCAATATTAACTCTAAATGTAAATGGACTAAACTCTTCAATAAAAAGGCACAGAATAGCAAGATGGATCAAAAAAGAGAACCCAACCTCCTGCTGTCTACAGGAAACAAATTTAGCCACAAAAGATAAATATAGATTGAAAGTAAAAGGCTAGAAAACAATTCTACAAGCAAATGGACCAAAAAAGAAGGCAGGAACAGCTATATTTATATCAGATAAAACAGACTTCAAACTTAAAAAGGTAAAAAGAGACATAGATGGTCACTACATCATGATAAAGGGGACAATACAGCAGGATGATATAACCCTCATCAACAAATACTCCCCCAAATGAAAGACCACCAAAATATATAAAACAATTATTATCATCTCTAAAAACGGACATTAGAGAATACATATATAGTAGGAGATTTCAACATCCCACTATAACAAATGGACAGATCAACAAAACAAAAAATAAATAAGGACGCTTAAGCTCTAAATAAGGACCTAGACCACATGGGCTTAACAGACATCTATAGGGCACTACACGCCCCAAAATATGAATACACATTTTTCTCAAGTTCACATGGATCATACTCCAGGTTTGATCACATACTAGGTCACAAAACAAAACTCAACAGATACACTAATATAAAAGTCATACCTACTATCTTCTTCAATCATAAAGCCATCAAATTAGAAATAAACCATGAAAAGAAAAAAAAGGAACCCTGTTACTTCATGGAGATTGAAACCCACACTGCTGGAAGACCACTGGACTAATGAGAAGATCAAAGAAGAAATTAAAAAATACCTAGAAATGAATGACAAAGAAGACAAAACTTTCCAGAATGTTTAGAACACAGCAAAAGCAGTAATAAAAGGAAAATATATAGCAATACAGGCTCACATCAAGAAACAAGAAACAACTCAAAGAAACAATTTAATCTCACATCTCAAAGAACTAGAAAATGACCAACAAAAAAACCCCAAAAGCCAGTATAAGAAAGGAAATCATAAAAATCAAAGCAGAAATAAATGAAATTGAAATAAAAAAAAATCCAGAAGATCAATGAAACCAAAAGCTGGTTCTTTGATAAAATAAACAAAATAGACAAACCTCTAGCCAGGCTTACAAAGAAAAGATGGGAGAAAACATAAATAAATAGGATCATAAATGAAAGAGGAGAAATTACAACAGACACAGCAGAAATCAAAAGAATAATCAGAGATTATTATGAACAACTATATGGAAACAAGTTCAACAAAACAGAGAAAATGGATAAATTCCTAGAACTATACAATCACCCAAAACTAGATAAAGAAGATACAGAATACCTAAACAGGCCAATCATAAGCAGCTAAATTGACAGTAATCAAAACCCTCCCCCAAAACAAAAGCCCAGGACCAGATGGTTTCATAAACGAATTCTACCAAATGTTTAAAAACCAACTAGTCCCTATCTTACACAAAGTCTTTCAAAAAATTGAGAAGGAAGGAATACTAACAAACACATTCTATGAAGCCAACATAACACTAATACCAAAACCAAACAAAGGTAACACAAGAAAAGAAAATTACAGACCAATTTCTCTAATGAACACTGATGCAAAAATATTCAACAAAATCTTAGCCAACAGGATCCAACAATGCATCCAAAAGATAATACACCATGACCAAGTGGGATTTATTCCAGAGATACAAGGATGGTTCAACATCCAAAAATCAATTAACATAATCCAACATACCAACAAAAAGAAAAAGAAAAACCATATGATCATATCAATAGATGCTGAGAAAGCATTCGACAAAGTGCAACATCCATTTATGATAAAGGCCCTTGAAATCCTTGGGATAGAAGGAACATACCTTGACATAATAAAAGCCATATACAACAAACACACAGCCAATATTATCCTCAACAGTGAGAAGCTGAAAGTCTTTTCCCTAAGATCAGTAACAAGGCAAGGATGTCCACTCTCACCATTGCTTTTGAATATAATACTGAAAGTGCTAGCCAGAGCAATAAGACAAGAGAAAGACATACAAGGAATCCAAATAGGGAAAGAAGAAATTAAACTGTCACTATTTTCAGATGATGTGATAATATCCATAGAGAATCCTAAAAACTCCATAGAAAAACTACTCAAAATTATAGACCAATTCAGGGCCTCCCTGGTGGCACAGAGGTAAAGCGCTGCACTGTGGAGCAGTCAGCAGCAGCAGCACAAGTTCGACGCCCAGCCGGGGAGATTCCCACATGGTGCGCAGACCTCTCCTGCCTCGCCTGCTGTTCCCCTCAGCAGTGTTTCAGTCCATCTGCCTGTTCTGCTTCCCACTCTGTCTCTGGTGAACCCTCTTTCTGCCCCACGCCTCTGGTCTGCACGCCAGCTTGTATGCATAAATAAATAAATCTTTTTTAAAAAATTATAGACCAATTCAGTAAAGTAGCATGATACAAAATCAATGCACAAAAATCAATAGCCTTCCTATATACAAACACTCAGTCTGAAGAAGAAGAAATTAAGAGAACCACCCACTTCAAAATTGAAACCAAAAAAATCAAATACCTGGGAATAAACCTAACAAAAGAAGTAAAGGACTTATACAAAGAAAACTAAGACACTAGCAAAAGAAATAGAGGAGGACACAAAAAAATGGAAAGACATCCCCTGTTCATGGATTGGAAGAATTAACATTATCAAAATGGACATCCTACCAAAAGCAATTTACAGATTCAATGCCATTCTGATAAAAATCCCAATGACATTCTTCAAAGAAATAGAACAAATATTGATGAAATTCATATGGAACCACAAAAAACCTCGAATAGCTAAAGCTCTCCTGACTAAAAAGAAAGAAAATGGAGGCATTACACTCCCAGATTTCAAACTATACTACAAAGCCATAATAATTAAAACAACATGGTACTGGAACAAAAACAGAAGTACAAACCAATGGAATTGAATAGAAAACCCAGAAATAAATCCACGTATCTATGGACAACTAATCTTTGACAAAGGAGAGAAGAATATGCAATGGAACAAGGTTACCTTGCTCAACAAATGGTGCTGGGAAAACTGGACTACTACATGCAAAAAAATGAAGCTAGACTACTATCTCACACCATGCACAAAAACCAACTCAAAATGGATAAAAGACCTGGATGTAAGACCTGAAACCATAAAAGTTATAGAAGAAAACATAGGCAAAACTCTACATGACATACACCTCAGCAATATCTTTAAAGACACATCCCCAAAAGAGAAGGAAAATATAAACAGCTGGGACTACATCCAAATAAAAAGCTTCTGTACAGCAAAAGAGACATTAATCAAAACAAACAGACACCCTACTAACTGGGAGAAAATCTTTGCACACAGTACAACCGATAAAGGACTGATAAACAAAAATCTAGGAGCTCACACAACTCAACAAAAACAGTCAACAATTCAGTCAAAAAATGGGCAGAAGAGCAAAAAAGGCAATTCTCAAAAAAAGAAAAGCAAATGGCCTACAGATACACAAAGAAAATGTTCAACATCACTTATAATCAGGCAAATGCAAATCAAAACCACAATGAGATACCACCTCATGCCAATGAGAATAGCGCATATTAAAAAAAACAGGCAACAACAAATACTGGTGAGGATGTAGAGAAAAAGAACTATCTTACACTGCTGGTGGGAATGCAAACTGGTTCAACCACTATGAAAAGCCGTACGGCATTTCCTCAAGCTGCTAAAAATGGAGCTTCCATACGACCCAGCAATACCATTTTTGGAGATCTACCCACAGGACACAAAAACATTTAATCCAAAAGGATACATGCACCCCCGTTTTCATTGCAGCAGTGTTTACAATAGCTAAGGTATGGAAACAATCCAGATACCCAAAAACAGATGACTGGATCAAGAAGATGTGGGACATATACACAATGGAATACTATTCAGCATTCAAAAAAGATAAACACATGCAATTCGTAGCAACATGGATGGAACTAGAAGGGATCATGCTCAGCGAAATAAGCCAAAAGGAAAAAGAAAAATAGCAAATGGTTTCACTTATAACAGGAATATAGGGGAACCAAATAAAAGACATTTAGTGAGAGAGGGGGAGGATAGGGGCTCAGAATGAGGGAGAGGGGAGCACGGGGGACTGTGGTGACAGCTCATGGGTGAATTGGTGATGGGAAACCTGCGGGGAATACACAAAAATGTAAAAGACATAAATAATAAAAATAAATTTTAAAAAATATCTGCCATAATTTAGGATAACTGTGTGGTGTATCTAATCAATTGCAATGTGTTTAGGGAAAGCATATTAGCATTGAAGAGAAATATAATTGTTACTGAACTCAAAGAAAATTGCTTTGATTTTATTTTAACACTAAATGAATTGTGACCAAAAACTTGAGCAAGCAAGAATTCTAAAATTCTAAGCTTTTTAAAAATATATGTCAAAGTTATTAAAAGGCAAAGCATTGCCATAATGCAGGTAAAAGAACTCTGGTTTATTACTGGAGGTTGAAAAAGATCTTTATTTACAATTCTTCTTAATAAAATATCCAAATTTAAAATAAGCCAAATTGTCTCAGGAAGCTACTAAAATGTCTCTTTGGAAAAGAAAATCTACTACTGAGTCAGACTTTTGAGAAATAAATCAAGAGTTTTGGCCAGAAAAAAGTAGTGTGTATTTGAAAGGCAAATTGGACCTAAGGAGCTGTTAAAACAACTCTGAAATAATCATGCTACCTCCTATGTATTTGCAACACCATATAGTAGGCCCAGGAGTCCTTTTTGTTAGACTTGAGCTTGTGATGATAGCACCATTACTTCTAAATGTGGTCATGTTTTCTGAGTGCTATATATCAATAATTATTACCATAAACCAAATAAAAAATTTCACAATGATACTTAAAACTAAGTTTCCCCAGTGGTATCCATACTATAACAATAAAGTAAATCTAGGATGCTAGAGCTGAACTGTTCTTTTCATATTGCTCTCACAAGAAGTTAAACAAAATAAACAAAGCATCCTAAAGTAGCTACAACTTTATTTCTGCTTCAACATTTTAAAAAATTAGATTTGAGGACACTACATTTTTTCTGAACATGCAGAATAATCCAGTTGAAAGGATTTAATGATACTCTAACTCAATTATGTGAAATCTCATAATATCTTCTATTATCTTGCAGGGCTATTGAAAATAACTTTATGGTATATCTAGTGCCCAGATCTTGGTCTCTAATACCATTTTCCACCAAAAGGAATCAGAGCTCCGTGGGAAATGATGGAGCTGCAGTTGGAACAGAAAATATATGATGAGCCTAGAACATCTTGTTAGACTAGAAATAAGAATTCAAAGAAATAAATTAAATAAACAAGAATGTTACAAAGACTCAGGAGACAGTGAAATTATTCCACTGACCAAATTAGGGACATCTTGAGCACTAAATAATTAATAAGTCTAATAAATTATAAATTATTCAAAAAATTGGAATTCATGAGTTCGTGTCAGTAATAGATGATAGATGAAAGACACATGATAGATAAAGGGAATGATCTAGTTTACATTAAAATGCCAATTGACAAATGAGGAGGGAGGATAAAAGTTGCAATATCAGCATTTGTAATCTTATAATAAAGGCAGGATATGGTAAGAATTGATGGATAATATGTATGAGGATAAATTTTGATGAAGACCACATTATTTTTCTGGTCTTTAAGTGTCTCTCCAAAGATTGCGTATTAGTTGCAAGGAGAAAATGATAATTACACAGAGAAGAAAGCAGACAATACATTGACTGGGTGATCAAAATTAAGATCAGCATTAAGGTGTGCATGGTCATAATAGACCTTTAGATGGGATACACTGAGAAGACCATGATATCTTCTCTATAGTATTCTGAACAAAAATACATAATGAGCTCTTCCTCTGGAGTACCTGGCATTACTCCACCTGTCAAAAATATATAAAGGATAAATTAACATTAGATAAATGCCAAATGAGGAACAACTATTCTTTTTTAAAAAAAAACTCTTATTTTTTAAAAAATGGGAGTTTTCAAAATATCAATGGTATAAAAGACAAAGAACAGTTATGGAAATCTTCTGGATTAAAGGAGACTACAAAAACATTAAAACTAAATTCAGTACTGGACCCTGGAGCAGACTGTCACTTACAGAGTACAACGGTATTGGATCAGTTGCTGAAATAGAAATTTCATGCACGGGAGATTTGATAAATGAATTCTATGAATCTTAAATTTACTAAAGTTGTTTACTGAACTATGGTTGTATACGAGGAAATATGCCTATTCTTAATATCCACAGAAATATTAAAGGGCTAAAGGACCATGATATATGTAATTTGCCCCAAATCATTGCCAAATATATCCATGTATGCATGTGCAGAGAGAGAATGTGAGAGAGAATTTGAGAGAATAATAAATGAGGTAAAAGATGAAAAGAAGAGGATCTGGGTAATAAATATCAGGATGTTATTTGAACAATACTTATTCTTGCAACTGTTCTGAAATTCTTTACAAATAAAAAGTCAAAATTGAAAAAAAAAAAAAAAGCCAGCTCTGCTGAAGCAGCATATACAAAAAGAAAAACGTTACTGTTTCCCACTGGCAAACTCACTCCAGCACGTAATGGAGTATGCCTACAGCCATTATGTAGCAAACCAGGAATTGTTGTGTGCCCACATCTCAGGTGAATTTGATTCCGATTAATGTGGTAGGCAGTCTTGGTAGTTAACTAAACTGCCTTCAAATCAAAGGCAATGTAGTGCAGGTCATGGGATTGAGTTAACTGTAAAAAGCCTCGTTCTTAAGTCCCTAGGTGATACCTGACACACTCGAGCACTAACTTTGCAGGCTTGGGTACAGAAGATAAGCAAAAAGTCACACAGTGGTTCCTTTGCATTTGGCCCTGTAGCCAGGTTTAAAAGGACAAACAGGCTGTACTGCAGAGAAGGTGAAATGCTTAAATGTCAGAAAGGCATTGTTAGGACCTATCTGTATGCACAGCAACTATCATGTGTTCGTAAAAGAAGAGAATACATTTCATGAAGGGAAATGAGAATAAAAGACTGTATCCTGTTTTACCATTCCCAAAAGACTCAGAAAAAAATCTTTGAACAATTTAAATGTTGTTGGCTTCACTGACCTAAGAATTGTATCAGCCTCAAAACCAAGGGAAAATATACAAAGTGTTTACATGTTTGTCATTGGGGGCCACACAGAAGCAAGGCAGCCTTAGTCTTCATTTTCAAAAGGGGTATCTACTTTCTAGGAAATTTCCATACAATATTACGAGTTATAAATTTTAACTGATTCTTTGCCTTTATCTGCTCTCAAATACAGGTTTTTATGAAAGACTGATGAAACATGTATCTTCTCCTAAAAGACATTCTGCCAAATTTAAAGCTTTTGTTTTGTTTTGTTTTTTCTCCCTGAAAAGATAGTTGTTCTCTTTGGCTTTATTTCCTCTTATCTTTTTAAAGTATGTTTTCTTTACAAGTGGACATATTTAGCCGAAATTATTTATGTGGCAAATTAATTATTTATTATGCAGTGATGAATGATAGTCTTTATACTTTTCTGAATAAACTGGGACTCTTTGGATAGGATTGTGAAGACTTAGCAGGGAGAAGTTTTAAAATAACTAAGACTGGAAGTTGTCATAATAAACAGAGGATTAAGAATTTTCACACTTGAGGGCATTTCTCTGGTCTGTGGGGAGTCCAGTAGCTCAGGATTGCACCGATTACAGGTACACTTCAGTGCCATGTCTGAAATGTGCCCTCACATTAAAAAGCAATTTGTTTAAAATAGTAGGCTTTTTCTTTATCATCAACAGTCCTTTTGTTCATGAAGGAGAACATGGCAGTTAATTCAATTAAGCAGAGATGGAAGGGTGACAGTAGAAAAGTCAGGGGTTTAAATTGCAATCCTCTCTTTTAAAAATAGGCAGACTTTTTCCCACAGAGCAAGTCACTTCTTTTTTTTAGGAATATTTTCTCTTATTTAAAATTTGAAAAACATAAAGAATTGTTGAAAGAGGTAAAAACAGTTCACATGAGTTTTATTTAAATAATAAAGAAATCCTGCCTTTATAGTAAGTTCCCTTGGGCAAGTTACTTTACTGCAAGTCTGTTTCTTTGTCCATGTAATGGAAAAACAAATACCTCATAAGTTTTTTTGAGAAGGGTGATTGAGATAATGAACAAAAACTGGTGAATAGTATGTTAACCGATATTAGTTATTGATATTTTCTTTACAGTTATACTAAGGTCATTCTCTTGATAGTACATCGATCATGGTGATGGAGCTACTTCTCCACTTGAATTATCTTTTCATGACCCTTTGTCCCATTATGGTGTCTTTATTTTTCCCAGGTGCTATTAGAGAGTCTCTACTACCTTTATTGTTAGAGATTGTAAATTTACATGTTTGCTTCTTCCTGTTGTATAACAAACTCCTTCAGGGTAGAGATGATGTCTGTTTTGGTTCTGGGCCCTCTAATACCCGACCCAGAACTTGTTAACATCTATTAGATACTAGCAAAAGCTAGGTAAGCATCTATACTGTGGTACCTCATTCTAACATGAATGTTATGTCATGCTACCTCTGGAGGTATGGAATATTGCAGTAGAGCTTAATTTTAAGGGTGAGGAAACTGAAAGACAGAGAAGTTGGAGACTTGAAGGTTCCACAGTAAGAAGATGAGGCAGTGATTTGATCTAAGGCTGTGTACCCAGAAGAACCGGGACCCTCATCCATTGTGTCATATTGCCTCTCAGGGAATGTGCAGCACAAATGTTCCAATTTCCTTAGGTAAATGATATAATCAAGGGTATATGTTGTAACCAACATACCAAGTGGAACTAGGTTTGTACCTTGTTCTAAGTAGAATAAGACAAAAGGGTACTCTTACCAGTAGGTGAAGTAAAGGATAAAGTTTAATCCTACAGGAGAAAGTTGAGTTCTAAGGATATAACCTTTGAAAGCTGACCACAGTACAGAAACATCCAGAGGCAGGAGAGTGTGGGGGAAGAGTAAGACCAAAGAGGAAAGAGGGAAAAAAGAAAATATAGTGTAACCACATACTTAAGATCATTCACTTGACTCAAATTAACAACCCCCTCTTTAGTTCAGGTCTCTCAAACGAACATGCATCAAAATTATGTAGAGAGCTTGTTAAGATGCAAGTATGGAGACCAATTTCCCAGAGTCTCTTATTCAATGTATTTACATTTCTAGTAAGTCCCTGATAGTTCTGCTATAGAGACTACACTGAGAAGCTCTGGCTGAAGTGCAAAGGGAACCGACAGTCCTATACCAGGTGTCTTCATGATTTCTTGGTTCATTGCCTGAAGTCACACATTTGCAAAGTGTTGTTTGTGTATAATGATGTAGCCTTATTTCACAGATATTTGATCAGTTTCCCTTTATAAATTTAAGAAATGACATCTTCAGCATTATCTCCAAACATACAGCGGGTATTTTCAAAGTGTCCACCAACATTTAGAAATGGCTTAATTTCTCCCTGACATCAAGGGAATGATAGGGAAATACACTTTCTTTCCTTGAATTGCTAGATGTTTTGTGAGAAAATAGATAACATTACTCCACGAATATTATGGATTATATATCCCATGCATCAGCATTATTTTGAGTAAAAACAAAATGATACAAATCATTTTGACCCCCTAACTTCATTTCCCTTTTTCCAGCCAGACAGATGGCCGCTTTCAACTCACTGTCCAGAGAAATATGGGTTCTTATGAAAAAGTTTGTTACTATCAAATTTACTATTTTGATTTCCTAAAACTTGGTTCCTGGAATATTAAAGGATGCCTCACAGTTCAAAATCATGCTGTAATTAGGAGGACCTTTTCCCCAAGGTAATCAAAGTACTAGCGTGAGAGGATAAAACATCAAGAGGAGATTCTGAGGGCAGGGGCCTGTGGGTGGAAGAGGGAAGTGACTTGAGCTCTGTTCCTGGGAAGATCCCTGTGGTTCTAGAGAAGAAATTTTGGACAGATAGTATAAGAAAATAGGAAACAGTTTCATAGATTTTCATACTCTTGTGCAACTTAAATTCACCATAAAGATTTGGAGTGTAAAGCATCTAATTTGACAAGGACCATGAAATGAGAAGCAAGTGACCTCAGGGTGTTTTGCCACCTATGCAAGTGAGTGACAAGATGTCATCAACTCCACAAATAATTCTTTGCTCAGATGCACCCCACTTTTTATTTTTTTTAAAGATTTATTTTTTATTTATACATACAAGCTGTGGTACAGGCCAGAGGCGTGGGGCGGCGAGAGGGTTCACCAGAGATGGAGCGGGTAGCAGAACAGGCAGATCAGAAACACACTGCTGAGGGGAGCAGCAGGCAAGGCAGGAGAGGTCTGCCTCGCCACGTGGGATTCTCCCCGGCTGGGCGTCGAACTCGCATCGCCGCTGCCGACAGCTCCACAGCGCAGCACCCAACCGCTGCGCCACCGGGGAGGCCCGCACCCCACTTTTTAACACCTTGGACTTTCATCCCCATCCCATCTAAATACATCCCCCCCAACACAAGATAACATGGGATTATAAACTGACCAAGTTTAATTGCCCAAAGCCCTAGAAATTATTTTGCATGATTGAATTTGCAGTTGAGAATTGTGCACAATTCTCATTAGTGCAAACTAAAGCAGCATTCCAATGCACACTTAGGATAGAGTTTGAATGATATTTACCATTGCAGGGGTGTGGGCCAGGGAGCAGGGAAAAGGCTTTAGGATTCCAAGAAATATTTCAACACTCCAGCAATATTACTAGGCATCAAAAATAACTTAGGTTATTATTTGAACCCCTACTAGATGGGAGGCATTATTTGTACCAGCTATAGTTTATCTCTTTGCATATCAAAAGTCTATTTTTGTTTACATCAGCTTTTAAGCCCTAGAAAATGACAGAAACATTCCTAAAGTTCTGAGTGGTGGTTTTAAAACTAGTATCTTTCTGATGTTGTTATTTTAATACCCTTCTCCATCTTCTTATACTCCTTCCAAGTTCTATACTAGGGTATAATTACCACTGCACTAGAGAATAATATATCCCAAAGTTGAACAAAATTTTATCAACTTTTAAACATTTGTTATTTATGGTAATGATCCAAATTGTTTGTTGAGACACATACTAAATCTTGTATAACAAAATATAGTCTATTTAATCCTTCCATTTTTAAAGGCTGTGTATTTTAAGCCAGAAAGAAAAAGAAAAATATCGAATGGCTTCACTTATAACAGGACTATAGGGAAACCAAATAGGAGAGAGACATTCAGTGCGGGGTAGGGGGGGTGAGGAATGGATCTTGGGTGAATTGGTGGTGGGCTACCCAAGGGGAATACAAAATGTAAAAGACAAAAATAAAAATTAAAAAAAAAATAAAGGCTGTGTATTTTATTCATCACATAATGTCATTTAGCTTTTTTTTTTTTCTGGGGTGCAAATAGTTTTCCTCTCTAATGTTCAGCTAATTACTATCTTCTTGCTGATTAGAGAACTGAAAATACAGCTACTGCTGGATTTTTAGACATCTTGAGAACACTGATGGAATTGATAACAGTTCATTTTATAGGACCTTAAAAGCTACTCAAGAAATGTACAAGGTCCATTAGACTTTCTGTCATGCATATGATGGGGAAAAATATACCACCATAAGATCCACTTAATTGTCCTGCTGTGACAGCAGTAGCTATTGTGTGGGAGAGGTTTGGGGATAGTGGCTCCACCTTTTTGTTTATGCTCTGCTGGCTAGCGGGAGTTTCAGGTACAGCCTCCTAACAGAAGGGGCTTTGTGATAGGCTATCAGTGACAAACAAGAACAACAAGGTGCAGCCCAGTGGTTTGACAAGAAGGAGAAGCTCAACAAAAGGAGAATGACCCGCTGCAGTTTCCCATTTCACTCTAACATTGACTTCCTCACACAAAGCTTAGCCTGCTGCGCTGGCATCCAAGTCACATACAACCTTGTAGAAAGAGTCAAACTGAGATATTTTAAGTGGGTTTCTTTTCTTGGTACCCACTTTGAGCTGTTTTAAACCTATAGATGCTTGGCAGAGTTGTCCAACCTAGGAAACAGTAAAAGATAAATGAAAAAGTATATACTCAGATTACTGTTTAATTTTGTCATGTGTGCACATGTGTTAAATATTTCCTATAGGCCCAATCTTTACTGTATACATAAATGAAAGTCAATAGGTAACTTCCATTTTTTCTTAAAAAAAGAATTGCTTTTTAAACAAGAGCTATATAAACTCAGAAACTGATAAACATCAAGTGATTACCTACTACTCAATATTACAGTGCACTTGGTAAGAAAGACCAATGCAAAGATAACCTATACATAGCATGCTGACATGTCCTCTAAGTAAACTGAGATTGTATCCAAATAATTATAAAGCATGATATATTGTTATCAATGCCATATTCCCCATCAAGACACTTCCAGATTTTCCCCATATTTCTTAAATTAAACTTAATCAAACCCACCGTCTCTTCTTCTCATTTGTATCTCATGACATCATCTTTCACCTGAGAAAACCCAACATAAGAAAAGTCTCTTCACCTGGCATATTATTTGGAAATTAAGAAAACAGATTAAAAATGTTAGAGAACAGTATAACTACATATTCAATTGGCATTTAAGTTTCTTCTATGTCATTCCATGGCTTAAATCTCCTGCCGTAAATTTCTTTTTCAACAAAAAATTATAGCAGTTACAATATGGCAGTCCCTGTAGTGAGTGCTGAGAACGCAGTGGTAAATAGGACACAGTTCTTATCCTCAAGGATCATATTGCCTAGCATTTGGAGGAAGACATGTAAACCAAAAAAGGTAATATTTCATAGGCATTATAACTGACTGCTACCATGTTAAAAACAAAGGCAAATTGTGGAGAATTCAATTTCATTCATGATCAGTAATGGCTGCCTGCAGGAATTGGTGTTTGAGCTGAGGGATCAGCAAGAGTCAGGGCAGAGGACTGGTGAACCACACTGAAAAGTTTTAGGTGAAACAACAGGACATTATTTGCGCAAAGCAGGAAGCCCTCATAAAAACGGAACCTGTACATTTAAACATAAAAATGCTAAACTCTCAGATTCCCGCTAGAGCTTGCACTCCCTCTCATTTGCTGTCTCTTCTAAAATATCACCTCCTTGGAAGGACACCTACAATAACCTCTGGAAAGGAGAACACCACAGTTCCAACTCCATATCCTTTCTTACCCTCCTTTCTCCCCATAGCAGTTGTCAACATTATATATTAAATATGTATTCATTTATTTTGTATTGTCTGTCCCTGACATTAGGATGTATGACCCTGGGGGCAGGGCTATTACCTTTGTTTATGTCAGGACCACAATAGCCCTGCAGTAAGTATTTGTTGAGTGAATAAATACACAAAGCAGAGGTTTATCAATGACTGTCATCCTTCCTGTAAGGAAAATCACTGTAAAAGGACTTTGCAGATAAACAGGTGACCATTGAAACCCTGATTTAAATTTCCAACAACTGCTAATTAATCTACAATATTCTAATGCCCAACATTCTGATATTTTATTTCTCTACATCATATTGGGAGACAAAAAGGAATCTCAAAAGTTTTCAAAATGATAGATAACTTTTCTGACCTTCACATACTACAATTTTGAAAAAAATCTTTTTTCCCCCAATACTAACTCAAGGCCAGTCCCCTCGCTATAACACAGCATAGCGTGGCACTTTATACAAAATAAGGGTGCGTTGTTGAATAATTACCTTGGAAAAAAGTTGAAGATTGGCACCCAGTTCCTTATGTTTATATTGCACATCTTACCTTCAGAATTTGGAATTTTAAAATTACCTTTTTTGTGGTTAGATCTAGGGAGGTACAACTGGCAATTTTCCATTGGGAACACTGTCTTCAGGGGTGCGTCTGAGGAAGCATCATGTTCTGAGCACTACTGTATGGACTGACCTCAAATAGCACTGCTCCCAAATAGGACTAACACCCCGAGCACCAATTTCAATAGTTAAAATGATGAGAAAGAGATGATATTATTGTGTGACCAGAGAGACAGTAGCTGTTTCAGATTTTGACTGAATTGCTCAGGATATTACTTTTCCAGGAGGCATTTTTTTGAAAAGCATTAGTCTTCTTAATTCTTTGTCTTCTCAGTTCTCAAATCTTTTCCCCAGTTTATTTTTTTTAACTCCATCAACCCCATTGATACAGTCCCAAAGCCATAAATCTCGACTTTGACATGCTAATAATCAGAGTAAAAAATAAGTCGATGTCAAGATCCCATCTTCTTGACATACATTTTTCCTTGCTCCTCTCTCTTTCCCACATCCAGTGCCTGCAATTACCAAGTGAGTGAAGAAAAATTAAGGAATTTCCATTCCCATCATTTCATTCTCATGCCTTACATCTCCCAGTCTATATTTCATGAACATTATAATCTACTTGCCTTTAACTATTTTGTCCCTCGCTCCCGCTTTCCCATTCAATTGTAATCCAACCCTAGTTAAACTTTGCTGTCTACCTTGTCTGTACTTCGCTAAATGTTCCTAGAGAAAATCAAAAACCATATAGATTGATGTTTCTCTAGATTTATGACCACTAATCTTAGAAGAGAATTCACCAATGCCCAGGAATCCAACTGCATTTCCTATTATTTGAGACAAGTTTCAGATCTTCTTTCTCTTTGAGCCTCCAAATCCTCCCTCCCCTCCACAACTCATGAACTCACCTCTTCTTCCTTGAGTAAAGTGTAGCAATTAGATGGGAATGCCCTCAACTTCCCACCACCAATTTTATTAACTTATCTGTATCTACATTACATTCTCTGCTTTCCTCTTATTACAATGTTAAAAATAAAAGACTTCCCAGCCCTTCCCCTTACTTTCTGGACTTCAAGAAATTTAAGCCTTCAATTATTCTGTGACTTTCCACGCATAGTTAGTAGATTCTGTCTACTGATCATTCCAATAAGCATAAACTCATTTTCTGACCCTTTCACAGCAAAACTTATTAAGAGATGCCTATATTTACTGACTTCCTTTATCATCTAGTTTTTATCTTTAACCCACCCCAGTTAAGTTTATCTCCCCACCAATCACTGAAATTGTATTGAAACGGTAAGAATAATGTCTGTGATGTGAAACTAATGGTTATTTCTCTATTTTTATCTGGGTTGGCCTTGCAGCAATTCTCTTCTTATTGAAACATATTTTTCTATTTATTTCTGTGATACAACATTGTCCTTGTTTTCCTCCCATCAAAATGGACTCTCGTCTCAGACGCTTTTGCTGGCTTAGCTTCAACCTCTTCCGCTTCTTTCTTTGAGTCTGCTGAGATCTCCCGCAGCCAATGATATCATCATTTGTGTATGCTGACTTTCCTTTGAATTTCTAGCCCAGGTCTATGAATTCCTAATCTTGCCTCTCTCCTTCTTCCTCTGCTCATAAAAAGCATCACCATTTGACTGATTGTTCGAGTAAATTTCTTAGAATACATCAGTGTTATTGGTATTCTGAGACCCAATTTCTTTTGGATAAATGGGGGTAGACCTCTCCCTTCCCCCACCAACAAGCAATTCTCAGGCATCAGCAAGGTGTCCAAGTATTCAATTCAATTCTGACACCAATGGATAGTGTCATATTCCATAGGTTAAGGGCTGTGTCTCCAAAGACAGTTATCCACCTCAGACTCCAGTTGCCAGGACTTCTTACTAACTGGCTATAGACCAGAGGTTCCCACAACCCACTCTTCAGACTTTGGGTGCCTGTTACAAGCACAGATTATTATCTTTTCTGATTGGCTATAAATCATAGGTTCAGATAACTCCCTACCCCATTCCTCAGGTTTGATTAATTTGCTAGAGTAACTCACAGAACTCAGGAAACTGGTTTACTCACTAGATCACCAATTTATTAGAAATGATAATAATGAAGACCAATCAACAGCCAGATGGAAGAGATTATAGGGTGAGTTATGATGAAAGGCACAGAGCTTCCATGCCCTCTCTATATAAACATGCCATGTTCAAAAATGTTTGTTTACCAACCCAGAAACTCTCGAGACCCAACCACTTGGATTTTTATGGAGGCTACTTTACATAGGCAAGATGGATTAACTCATTGGCTGTTTGCAATTGAAAGTCTCCAGCTTTATTTTCTCCCCAAAGTCTTGGAGTGAGACTATAAGTGCTAACCTCTTTTCAAGGTGGTTTCCCTAGAACCAACCCACATTCAGCTGCCTGCCAGAAGTCTCCTTCATTTAAAAAAAATAAAAGACACCTTTAACACTTAACACCTAGGAAATCCAAAAGCTTTTGGGGAAGCTGTGAGATAGCAACTATGGATGGAGATGAAATCTATATGAGAAATATATATTTTGGTTATCTGAATAACCAAAATATTTATTGCTCATAAATCACTACATTACAACATCTTTAACTCCCCCTATCACTTTTACCCTGCCTATATCACCAACACACATACTTCCTATTCAAATACCAAGTCTGGCCAGCTCCACCTCAAAAATAACTCTCTACCTATCCATTCCCTTCAGTCTTCCTGTTGTCACTCCAGTCCATGTCATTGTCATTTTTGCAAACAGTACCGCATTGGTTTTAAATATTCTTCTTGTTCCCTTTCTAAAGTCTCTTAAATTTATTATCCATACAGCAATTCAAGTGGACTTTTTAGCATGAAAATAAGATAAAGCTAAGGCTCTTAAAACTCATCAATGGCTTCCCTTTGCATTTAGAATGAATTGCAAACATCTTTTTTCTAGCTTAAATGGCCTGCTATAATCTAACCCAGACTAACTGTACAAACTTAGCACATCTGCATTCCTCCTATTCCTCACTATAACCAATTATGTAGGATGGTCTTCCTAACTTTTTCCTAACTCAAAGCCTTTGAAATTGCGTTTCTGCCTGCCTAGCCTGCTCTTCATGTTTTAGCTCTATATCAAGAAATGTCATTACTAAAAACTCTATGTAACATTAGTCTTCCCTCCAATAACTATTCTCAGATGACCAAGATTTATTTTTCTCATAGCATCTATTATCTAAAATTATGTGGTAGGTTTAATTTACCATCTTCCTTCCTCTAGAATGAGTGTTATTACAATATGGATTTTGAACACTGTCTCTTTCATTCTCCAATTTATTAAAGCATATATCCTAACAACAACAATTTTTTAAAAAAAGCACTGGAATTATCTATTGAATGAATAAATGAATATCAGTTCTCAATTGTTATTACTAAATAGGCTATAAAATTAAATACCAAGATTATTAGATCATGTTACTCTTTCTGCCTTGGGACTAATGCCTGAAGTCTAGTGTTCAGATTACGACAAAGACTTTATACTTCAAGATTCCCTAGAGAACTCACTGAAACAAAAACACACATCACTAAAATATTTTTTACATTAAAATAAATATACATGCCATTGTTTTATATATATATTTAAAAATATATAATGTGTATGCAAATCTACAAAATAACAAAGGTTAATCAATAAAAACCTTAGTACTAAGTCTTTCTGTTATCTGTATCCCAACAACTTAAATTCTCCAGAGCTACAGCAATTGGCAGATAGACTATAAAACTGGAAAATACCAAAGTTTCACAGGAATAAATCCCAAGATTCATGATACTCCTGTCAGTATGTTGTTGAATCCAAAGCAAAATGCTTTAAAGTCACCATTTTGCTTTTAAGTTTTAGGCCAGTTCAAGTTGACTTTAAAAATACTTTACTGTTTTGTACCAAATATTTTCTATATGCTCCATTAACAACATGGGCACTTAGTATTCTCTGGATTCAGTAGTTAGACGAATAGTGAAGAATTATTTTAACATTGTAATAATCCAAATATTGGATATAGAAAATACCTGCAGGAAATTCAAAGTGAATTGGGCACAATTTTTCATGTATTAGCTAAGAAAATGACTAAAAAGTATATCTTATTACCTATGGGGAATACAGAATAATATGAAAAATATGAATAATAATTTTTTTAAAACAGAGTGTATCTTATTAATTTTAAAATACTATACTCTGGAAAATGATAATAAACACAAAATTACATTAATAATATCTAAATATCTAATAAAATTATATCAATAAATATGTTTCTAAATACTCAACTTGGTAGAAGATTACTGAATTGATAATTTGTGATTGTTCACAATATTGCAAACAGTATTGTGACTAAACTGAACCTTTTAACTACAGCTCAAATAGTTAAGGTGGCAAACTTTACCGTAATTTAAAAATACTACTTGTGTAAAGTATCAACATAAGAAAAATAATGTAATATATTAATAGAACTTCTCAACTCTCATAAAAATCTTCTACAAAAGAATGTACACCTAACACTATGACAAAAGACTGAATGTTTTCTCCCTAAGAGTAAGAACAAGAAAAGAATGTCTACTCTCATTTCTTCCAGTCAGCATTGTAGTGCAGGTTCTAGCCAACACAATTAGTAAATAACAAGAAATAGAAGGTATAGATCTTTACTTAAAGATGATATGAACCTATTTAGAGAAAAAACTAAAAAGAAATCTACAAATTAACCACTAGAGATCATAAACAATGTCGGCAAATTTGCAAGATTCAGGATCAAGATGCATAAAACAATTGTATTTCTGTATACTAGCTATAAATAAAGTTAAGAAAACAATTCCATTTATAATATCATCCAAAAAAAAAAAAAGAAACAGTGACTTAGGAATAAAGTTAGTAAGGGAGTACAAGGGGAGTGCAAGTCTTATATACCAAAATCTATCAAATATTGAAATTAAATTTATTTATTTTTAATTGGGATATAATTGAGATTTTATATCATTTTGATTTCAAACACACTACATAATCATTCAATATTTGTATGCATTGCAAATGACCACTGCCACTGCAATAAAGTCTTGTTACTGTTCATCATCACATAAAATTAACTTTTAGAATTTACTCTCTTGACAACTTTCAAGTATGATCTGTAATATTATTGACTATAATCTCCACGTTGCATATTATATTCCCACTACTTATTTTATAACTAGAATTTTGCACCATTTGCCCTCTTAATCCATTTTGACCATACACTGAAAGGAATTTTAAAAGATCTAACAATATGAAAGGTTTTGGTGTTCATAGAGCGAAAGACTTAAAAATTTTGAAATAGCAATACTTTTCAAATTGATCAACAGACTCAGTGCATTTGCTATTAAAATTTGAGTGATTATTTTTTCCAAAAATTGAAAAAATGGCCTTTAAATGGAAATGTAAGGGCCCCCAAGTAAAGAAACAAAATAAAATTTAAAAAAGCATAGTTGCAGGACTTATACTTCCTGAATTCAAAACTTACTACAAAGCTAAAGTAATCAAAACAGTGTGGTGCTAACATAAGGATAAACATATAAATCAATGAAATAGACTTGAGGTATCAAAGTAACCCAGACATTTATGGCCAATTGATTTTTTATAAGAGTGCTAAGATTAGCCAATGGAGAAAGAATAGTCTTTTAACCAAAAATTGTTGTGACAATTGGTTTGCACCTCACCTCATATTCAAAATTATTTCAAAATGGGTCCCTAAATATAAGCGCAAAAACTACAAAAATTAACAAGAAAACATAGGGATAAAATCTTTGTAATCTGTATTTAGCAACATACTCTTAAACTTTATGCCAAAATCATGAACAAAAAATTAAATAAATAAATTAGAATTTATCAACACAAAAACTTTTGTGTATCAAAAATGTAATTCAACAAAATAAAAAGACACCCTACAGAAAATATTTGTGAATCGTATATCTAATAATATATAGATATAATACAACTCTCAACAAAAATACATCAGCCCAAAAAAAAGGGAAAAGGACTTGAACAGAAATTTCTTCAAAGAAAATACACAAAAAACAGCAATCAGAAAAAATAAGAACACTCAGCATCATTATTTATTAGGGAGATGTAAATCAAAACCACAATGAGATAGCACTTTAAATCTACAAGAATGAGAATGGTCAAAAAAGAGAAAATAGCAAGTGTTGGTAAGGATAAGAAGATATTAGAATCCATGCATTTTGGGGCTTCCCTGGTGGCACAATGGGTTGAGCGCAGAGCTGTGGAGCTGTTGGCTGCTGCTGCACGAGTTCAATGCCCAGTCATGGAGATTCCCACGCTCACTGCTCCCCTCAGCAGTGTATTTCAGTCAATCTGTCTGTTCTGCTCCCCACTCTGTCTCTGGTGAACCCTCTCACTGCCCTGTATCCCAGCTTGTATACAAAATTAAATAAATCTTTAAAAAAAAATTCTATGAATTTTGCTGGTGGGAAAGAGAAATGTTTTAGTCCCCTTTGAAAAATAACATTTCCTTAAAAGCTAAACATAGAATTTCCGTATGACCCAGTAATTTCAATCCTAGGTATATACCTGAGAAATAAAAATGTTTCCTCAAAAAGCTGTACACAAACATTCACAGTAGTACTATTCCTAATGATCAAAAAGTGGAAATAATCCAAATGTTCATTAAGTAATGTCCATACCCAGTAAAACCAGGCAAAGATATGTGGAATCTCTATGTATTATGTTCTTCAACTGCTTGTAAATATGTAATTATTTCTAAATAAAATATTTAATTAAATAAATCCCCTCATTTCTACATAAGTATATATTCTATATTTTTATATACTAGCAATGAATAATTAAAAACCAAAATTATCTTTAAAATATAATTCATGGTATCTCAAAAAATATTTTTGCATAAATCTAATAAAACATGTTTAAGCTCTGTATGCTGAAAACTAACAAATGCTACTGGAAGAAATCAAAGACCAAAATAAATGGTCATACCTTGTTTATAGATTAGAAGATATAATACTTATTAGATGTCAATTTTTAAGTTCTCAAAACTGACCTATATATTTAACAGAATTCTTTTACTACAAATTTCATACACAAGGAAATTTTATAGACATTAAAATGCTAATTATAACGAGTTCCTAGAAGAATCTAAATATTTTTTAAAGAAGCTATTGGAAGATTCATACTGCTGAACTTGAAAAGTTACTATGAAGTTACATTTATCAAGACAGTGTGGAAATGGTGAAAGACACATCAGTATTGTAAGGCGATCAACATGAATTATATCCAACTGACTTTTTACAGCAGTACAAAGGTAATAAAAAGGAGTAAGGATAGTATTTTCAGCAAATAGTGCTGAAAAACAGACTTTAATTTAAACCTCAAAAATCAACTCAAAATGAGTCAAGATATAAATGTAAAACATAAAACTATAAAATTTTAGAAGAAACAGGGCCTCCCTGGTGGTGCAGGGCTCAACTGCTGCGCTGTGGAGCTGTCGGCAGCGCGAGATGAGAGTTTGACACCCAGCCGGGGAGAATCCCACATAGTGCGGCAGACCTCTCCTGCCTCACCCGCTGCTCCCCTTAGCAGTGTATTTCTGATCTGCCTGTTCTGCTCCCCGCTCTGTCTCTGGTAAACCCTCTCGCCGCCCCATGCCTCCGGCCTGTACCCCAGCTTGTATGTATAAATAAATCTTTAAAAAAAATTTTTTAGAAGAAACATAGGATACGATCTTTATAACCTGGAATTAGTAAAGAGTTATTATTATATCTTATACCAAAAGCACAATCCGTAAAAGAATTAGTTAATAGACTTCATCAAAATGCAAAACTTTGTATCTGTGATAGAAACTAAGAGAATAAAAAGACAAGTTGCAGACTGATATTTGAAAAATCACATATCTGACAAAAGATTTGCATCCAGACTTTATATAAAAACTCTCAAAACTCAAGAATAAAAACACAAATAACTCCATTTCCAAAATGGGTAAAATAATTGAGCAGACTTTTTACCAAAGAGACGCATTATGAAAAATAAGCACACAATGAAATGTCCAACATCAACAATTAAGGAAATTCAAATTAAATCTACAATGAGATACCACTGCACATCTATGAGAATGGCTTTAAAAAACAAACTAACCATGCCAAGTTGGGGCAAATATTTAAATTATCCTATATTCTTTCAAATCACTCAACATTCACACCATCAGTTCTCATATTTTCCACCATCTTAAACATTCTCAATTTGTATAAGAGTCTGCATTCATATTATCTCTTTATTTCACCGCTTGATCTAACTACCTAAATAGCCTCCCCACCATCCTTCTCACCTCCCCAATTTCCACTCTCATTCTATTATTCACTCTGATGGCAGACTAATTTGTCTTTATTCAGTTTCAATTATGTCACTCCCAACTCAAGTTCCATTAGTAACTCTTTTGAAACTTCAGATTCCATAGCTTAACCTAGACAGAACTTGTTTCTTGTTTTGCAATGTGCTTTGAAACTTCTTTTTACCTTTTCTGGACTGTATTTCCCAAACATTTTAGTTCACTTATTAGTTAACTAAAATTATTCCTCCCAAGGAAGTTTTTCTTTAAGTGCCTCTCATCAAAAATCCTCTATATCTGTGTATCTGCCAGCATTTGGACTACTTACTTCTACTGCATTTGCCAGTACGTCCTGCTACACTAGAAAGTATGAAACTAGGATTTCCATTGTTATTTCTTAGTCCAAAACTTGACTACTCAACAAATGCTTACTAAGTTAATAAAAGGGTAGTGTCGCCTCCTCCTTCCTTCCTCCTTCCCTCCCTTCCTTCCTCATCCTCCATTTCCTCTCTCTCTCTCTCTCTCTCTCTCTCTCTCTCTCTCTCTCTCTCTCTCCTTCTTTCTTCCATCCATATCTCTAGAAAATGCAAGTTATGGTCTGACCAAAGTGACAGATTTATGAAAAATAGTTACAAACAGCATAACAGAAGAGGGGATGATGGTTTTATAGGTGATTTTGAGATTTTTTAATGCAAAATTTAGATTTAAATTTTCCTACTATAAAGAACTTTTAACATAATTTCTTATATGAGGAAATTATATAAGAAGAAGTTTCCTGTAAGAGTTCAGTTCAGATCAGAGGTCCTCACAAGTTTTTATTTATAGAGGTGTAAGGATGACAGATAGTTAACCTCTTTCCTTCTCTCTTCCTTCTCATAGTGGATGCAGTAATTTTTTAAAATATGATTTTATTGGATCTTAATAATTTTCCAGTTTGAACTACTTAAATATGTCATTGTTGCTAAGATTAGAGTCGAATCTACAAAAGTTACACTCAAAAATTTACATTTCCATCTTGATAATTCACTTTCAGTACTAATTCACAGTTAATCCTAATGTGTTTTATTTGACTTGAAAGTATTCCTTTAGAAATATTTGGTGCCAAGACATAGCTTCAACTCTGACATGGTAAAATTCAAAATGACATTTTAATGCACATTATGATATTTAATTCAGACATGTTAAAAAAAAAACCTGTGAGATATAAATTACTATTCCAACTAAACAGAAGAAAAACAGAGTCCAGATAGATTAACTGGCTTACTCCAACAAGACTTTACTAATAATAACACAAGTCAGGGTCCAAATCTACATCACTGAACCAATTCCAATCTTTTCTCCACTCATTGAGACAAAAAAATGAGACAGCTCATTTTTTTTGCAAATTATCAAAGCATCTTAACACTGAATGTGGTAGCTGATATAATTGTATTTTCACAAATCTGTTACCACAACAAATGAAAAAACTCAAAGATCATCTCTGATTGGCTAACCAACCTAAATTTCACTCTTGATATAACTATTATTAGACTTCCCTTCAAAGAGTTAAAGACTGTATTTCAAAGTCTAGCTTAAGAGATTTATATTTATCTTAATGTGCCCCATGTGCCATTTATTTTTTTAAAGATTTATTTATTTATTTATTTTAATTTATTTTTGTTATTCATATCTTTTACATTATTGTGTGGTCACCTGTTCACCCATGGAATCATCACCATAGTCCCCCATGCGCCTCTCTTCCCTCCTCTCGAGCCCTTCCCCTCCCCTCCTTCCCTGCTGAATGTCACTTTTTATTTGGCTCCCCTATATTCCTGTTATAAGTGAAACCATTCGATAATTTTCTCTTTCTTTCTGGCTTATTTCACTGATCATGATCCCTTCTAGATCCATCCATGTTGCTGAGAATTGCATGTGTTTGTCTTTTTTGAATGCTGAATAGTATTCCATTGTGTATATGTACCACATCTTCTTGATCCAGTCATCTATTTTTGGGCATCTGGGTTGTTTCCATATCTTAGCTATTGTAAACAGTGCTGCAATTAACATGCGGGTGCATGTATCCTTTCTGATTAGTGTTTTTGTGTCCTTTGGGTAGATTCCCACTAGTGGTATTGCCGGGTCATATGGGAGTTCTATTTCTAGCAGTTTGAGGAAACACCATACAGCTTTCCATAGTGGTTGGATCAATTTGCATTCCCACCAGCAGTGTAGGAGAGTTCCTTTTTCTCCACATCCTCGCCAACATTTGTTGTTACCTGTTTTTTTAATGTGCGCCATTCTTACTGGTGTGAGGTGGTATCTCATTGTGGTTTTCATTTGCATTTCCATGATTATAAGTGATGTTGAACATTTTTTCATATACCCGTTGGCTATTTTCTTTTCTTCTTTGGAGAAGTGCCTTTTTAGCTCTTCTGCCCATTTTTTGACTGGTTGTTGACTTTGTTTTTGTTGAGTTGTGTGAGCTCTTTGTAGATTTTTGTTATTAGTCCTTTATCGGTTGTATTGTGTGCAAAGATCTTCTCCCAATTAGTAGGGTGTCTGTTTGTTTTGATTATTGTCTCTTTTGCTGTACAGAAGATTTTTAGTTTGATGTAGTCCCAGCTGCTTATCTTTTCTTTCACTTCCTTCACTATGGGGGAAGTGTTTTTAAAGATTTTGCTGAGACGTATGTCATGTAGAGTTTTGCCTATATTTTCTTCTATAGCCTTTATGGTTTGAGGTCTTATATTCAGGTCTTTTATCCATTTTGAGTTGGTTTTTGTGCATGATGTGAGGAAGTGGTCTAGCTTCATTTTTTTTTGCATGTAGCAGTCCAGAAGATTTATTTATTTATGCATACAAGCTGGGGTACAGGCCAGAGGCATGGGGCAGCAAGAAGGTTCACCAGAGACAGAGTGGGAGCAGAACAGGCAGATCGATGGAAATACACTGCTGAGGGAAGCAGTGGGTGAGGCAGGAGTGGTCTGCCATGCCATGTGGGAATCTCCCCAGCCAGGTATGGAACTCGTGTCCCCGCTGCCGACAGCTCCACAGTGCAGCACCCAACTGCTGCGCCACCAGTGAGGCCCCCCACGTGCCATTTAACTGGAGTTTTGTGATTACAAAATTGAAGATAAAAATAAATGATCAAAATATAAATACATAGCAATACAAAATCTTTTGGTCTGCAAGAAAGAGATTTGATCTCATCCTTAATGTTAATCGAAAACATACTAGAAGGAAGATTGATTTTTTACTAATGTTGGAGCTTTTCTCAGTAATTACAAAGTTGGCTTTTTTTTGTTTTTTTGTTTCGTTTTGTTTTGGTTTTTGGTAAGCTGTCAGGATCTATTTTGAACGCTATTTTGTTGCAAATGAAATCTTTGCAACAAATAAACAGGATACCCTGTCTAAATTGATAGAGGGTGGAAGGATAGAAAGGAAAAATGGGATGAAAATTTAGATAAATTAGATCAAACAGAGAAAAAAGTAGATTTTATCCCATATAGTTATATAACTGTAACAGAGTTCGTCCCTTTGTGACCCTTTTGTTTCTTTTTTCTTCCCACTATTCAATCACATTTTCAATACAAATTATCGTATTATTTTGCAGAAACACTTTGTGTCCCTAGATGGATTTATTCAGCAAATTAATGTTTAACAAAAAGAATTACTGAAAGCAAATATTGCAAGAAATCATTTCCAAACTGAAATTTATACACTTGAAAGCTGATTCCTACAAAAATTATTTGGCTCTATAAGAAAAGAAGCAATTCATCAACTCCACAGACTCAGACATGGGCCCGGTAGGATTTCTTTTTCCTAAGAAATTACTGCTATGACTGATTCCTGTTAACCCGAGGGAGAAAAAAATCCAATGGTAAGGCCTAATCAGAGACCAGAACAGAATGTTCTATTGTCTGAAATGATTATCTTCGTGTAGTAGTTGAAAGACAAATTAAATGTGTTGGAATCAAGTGAAATATTCATTCTCCATCCTTCCTTTACCAGGCAACCTTATTTTAACTGAATTACTACTAGATGCTTTTGTCCCTTAACTCTTCTCACATCCTGAAAATTAGATAGATTTATATAAATTTTTTCATTTTTATTCAGACTCATAGTGGAAAACTCTATGCTGTTGAGAATTAATGTCACGTCCCCTAGCACACCTGCCTCAGCCATTTCCTTAAACCATCCCACCCTGCCAAGGACCTAGTAAGATAAAACCCCCTTATATGCTCTTTTACAGGCACTTTCTCTTGAGAGCTATCACCACCACCACTAGCAGCACATATTCCCCCCCAACCCCCCCAATCCCCCACTGCCACCCCTGTCCTGGTAGTAGGGTGGAGACAACAGGAGAATATTTACAGCTACGAGTCTTTTTTACTGACTGTATTTATTTAGGTTTCTATGGCTGAATAATAACTGAGTAGACCAAGTTATAATTTCCAATTGAAAATGCAGAAGCTTAAAACATTCCTGAAAGCTAAGTTTTTCATGTTTTTTTTTTTCTGATTTGTGAAATACATAGATAGTATTTTTGAATGATGCCAGAAATCCTTGTACTCAATCTTCAACAAGAAGTACTTTCTACACAGTCGAAAGAGTAAACTGAAATCAACACCTTTGAAGATATCCATAATGCAGAGCCTCCCTGGTGGCGCAAGGGGTTAAGTCTTGGAACTATGAAGCTATCAGCAGCCACTGCAGCACTAGTTTGATCCCCAGCCAGGGAGCTGACCCACATGGTGCAGCAGACCTCTCCTGCCTCCCTGCTCCCCTTAGCAGTGTATTTCCATCGATCTGCCTGCTTTGCTCACCACTCTGTCTCTGGTGATTCCTCTCATACACACCCCACACCTATTGCCTATATCCCAGCTCTTGTATGCATAAATCAATAAAAATCTTTTTTTAAAAAGATATATATATAATGATAAATAATGACTGAATGTTTTTTCTCTAGTTTGAATAAATTATCCACTTCATTGTGGCATAACAATGAAAAATGGGGTCTGGGATGAAAAACCCATCCACCCAACTATAACTGATTTACGTGACTGAGAGCGAACTATTTAAACTCCCTATACTTATTTCCTCACCCTGTAAAATGTGATAATAATAGTACCTATTTCCTACTGCTGTTATGGGAATTAAGTGAGATAGTATATATAAAGTATATAAAACTGTATCTTTTGTGGATTTAGATCTCCACAATTATTACTTCTTATAAACTAAAAATATTGTAAGTGAAAGATGTTCTAACATATTATTCTTTCATGGCAAAAACAATGAAGGCATGATATGGATTCTTATATATCGATTTTCAAAAAGAAAATAATTTCTTATGATTACAAATTTGAGGTGAGTTTACTTCAGGTGAGTTTACAAACTAGGGTTTTTGGTTCTTTTCTCCAGTTTCTTCAATCTTACTCCTTAGCACTTACTCTGCTATCATATAGCTGCTGTGGGGGAATAAAGCTCCACTTAGATGAAAGCCTATTCTAGACTCTGCATCACTTATAGTAATGAAGCTAATGTGTAGGCATTTTCCTCAGTACTGTCTCCCACGGGATGAACTTGCTATTTTGAAAAATAAGGAACCAAAGCAAACAAGACATTTTTAATTTTTTTATATTTTATATATATATATATACACACATACATATTACATCATTCTTCCTTTTTGTGCAATTTATGCTTTCTCCTCTCAGGTGTAGTCCCCATAGAGTTCCTTTTTTTTTTTTTTATGTCAGCCTCATTCTTGATTCTTCTTTCACTGCCACTACCTTTAGCTTTTGGGGGTGGGTGGAGAATAGATTAACAGTCTATTTTTGCCTACCTAGTAAGTTGAAAATCCCTAAATCAAAGGATACTTTACCACTGTTAAAACACTTGTCAATATACTAGTTGTTTTTTAAAAGTATTTGAAACTTCAGTTTCTGATTTTTACTTAGCAGAATCAGAAAGGATTTCAATACATGAAGTAAACTTTTTGTTTGTAACATGGACATTGTCACAATAGTCATTTATAAAATAGAAGTTGTTATACTTTTTGTGTACTTATCTTGGAAATGAACTTAATGTTTTCATCTCTGCTTAAAATTTATAATGGGTTAAAATTAATACATCTAGTGAAATTTGGCTCTTCCCCCGCTGTACAATGTTGTGATACCATATAATATGCAGAACCTACCTTTTCAAATACTATTTAGATTTATCTTCTTCATGAAATGAGTAGCAAGTGATATCATTGCTCTTTCTATATTGCTGAAAACATTTTTTCTCATTTTACCTCCTGAATACAACACTGATTAGACTTTTGAAAGAGATTTTCTTACAAACATAAATGAATTCATTTTCCTCTCAATCATAAGTCAAATCTTCCTGGGAATCTTGTACTTTTTCACTCCAACTATTCCTATTCTTTATTCAACTTTTCAGAAAGAATTGGCTTCGATATTGTGATGTCTGTGACTAGTGATGGCTGGTTAAAAGAGAGTGAAAACTACAGAGCAGAACTTCTAATCAGAGCCTTTTGTGAAATAATTCCAAGTTGCTCACTTGCTGACTGACAAGGGATATTTATTTCATACTGATTCCCTTGTACCTACTAGCAACTTGTTTATTTATTTTGATGTATAAACCCTAGAACTAAGCTGAGGCTGAAGTCAGTCATCTGAGGCAAGCCTTTCCACCTCAGCAGTCACTTGGTATCAGATCTAGCACGGATCTTAGAGGCCCCTGGAGTAGCTGGAGTTGCCCAGAATCCTGCTTCATATTCTCACTTACATGCTCGTGTATGTAGACTGCACACTTTCTTTCCCTCATAATTATGTATAAGTTTTGCATGGCTTCCTTTGAGACATGACACAGTTCTCCCCAGAAGGACAATTCTAATAGAAATATATCCAGGTGTTTAGTTTTTTTAAATTAGATTATCGTTTTCTGACCTCTGTGTTCTTAAAAAAAAAAAGTCATCTATGCAACATTTAAATGCTTTGTAATTCTCAGCCTCCATATACAGCTACAGGATTTGTGCCATAAGCATGTATAGGTATTTCTTATAGCCAGCAGCAAGGAAACAACTCCTCTACTTATTGATACCTACATAGATATTTCTCTCATTTTCTGTGACCAGACGTAAAGTATGCTTTCACTATTAGAACATAGTGTGTTATGACAAAAATTAAGAACTGAAAGAATAGGTAGATTAAGCTATCTGTAAGAAACACTTAAATTTGCAAAGTGCTTCCAAAGAATGTTATTGCGTTTTCTCTTATCACACCTGTATCAAACACACTCCTTAGGAAAATTCCGATAAGCAAACCAAAATGATACTGTCTCTATGCGCAACTTTCTCCTTATAATGGAAAACAAAGACAAACTAAATATCACTTTTTATGTGTAATATAATTTTTATACTTTCTATAACATAAAAATATTTTAGATTATGTGATATAAAGTATAATCTTTTGAACTACTATCAAATATTCAGCAATGATAGAATCTAATTTAAAATTGGTGATCTTGTTGAGTAAATGAAAATCAAAGTCACCATGAGATATAACCTTGCACCTGTGAAAATTACACACACACCCACACACACACACACAAAGACTATAAACAAGTGTTGGTGAGAGTGTGCAGATAAAGGAACTCTATTACACTGTTGATGGGAATGTAAATTGGTACAGTACCTATAGAAAAAGTACGGAAATATTAAAACTAGATCTATCAAATGATACAGCAATTCCACTCTAGGTACCTCTCCCAAGAATAGAAAAACACTAATTCAAGGGGATATACGTACTTCTGTGTTGCTTACAGCACTATTTACAATAGCAAAATTGTGGAAATATCATAAGTGTCTGACCACAGATGAGTGGATTAAGAAGCATGGAATATATATGTACACGATTGTTCTGCAACCTTCCCAGACAGTGTAGGTTCATCATCGGTTCAAGAAGACTCATTTTTTTATTAGCTTTTCTCATTGTTCGTCACTCTACTCTGCCGCTCTCCGTCACTCTCTGCCATATGGTCCTCTGCTTTCACGCTCTATTCTCTGCTGCTGCCATCACTTTTCCTTCTTCCATGCCACCCTTATATACTGTCTCTCCAGGGCCAGGTGCACCCACTCACTCATGCCCACACCCTACTCCAGGTGCCGCCATCAGGCACACATGCAGGACTGCAGGTGTCTATCATTAAATCTAATGGCAGTAGGGCAGAAAATCCTGATGCCTCTTTCATTTACCCTACAACGATGGACTACTATTCAGCTATAAAAAAGGATGAAATCTTGCCATTTCAACAACATGGATGGAACTGGGGCAAAATAAGTCAGAAGGAGAAAAACAAATACCAAATGATTTCATTCATACATTAACTATAAAAAATAATCAAAGGGACAGATAAAACTAAATAAAGCAAGCCATTGGATTCTGACTGCAGAACTGAGGTTACCAAAAAGGGGGGCAAGAGCAAAAGATGGAGGAGGTCCAGTGAACTGTGGTGGAGGGGTGTTTGTACTTTGGTCGTGGGCATGGTGTGGTAACATGCATATGAAGAAGTGTGAACATCTGCTTCTAAAACATACAGTGTTGTAAAGCAACTTCGCCTCAATAAAAATAAAAATAATAATAAATTGCAATAATTTAATAAAATTATTCTGAATGTTTTGTATCATAAGGAAAATATATTAAGATTTTCTAATTTAGATCTGAAATAATTGTGAACTTGAATTTGTATATATTTTCCTATGTGCATGACATCTTTTTGTTCCTCATCCATTTATGATTAGATTTAAATTATTTCATCTGTATCTTTTAGACCACTTGAATTTCTTTCTAAAATTCTAAATTTCTTTCTGTGAATAAATTCATTAAATTACATTATGCAATGATCATTTTTCTAACAGAAAAGTAGTTAAGTTGTCAGCTGTGGAGCACTATCATAATAACTTCACGAACTATAGAAAATATACAGTAAGTATTTCCTTGTTTTGTTTGAAATTCATATATTTTTTAAAAGTTTAAATATAATAAGAAAGAACCTTTGTAATCGTGTTTCTATTGGCTCAAATATGCTGGACATTTTCCTACAGTGCCCTTTTTAAAACATGTTCAGCAATAAGCTTCTTTTACGTCATATTAAGATCTACTTCATTCCATAAAATATTTATTGTCAATATATGACTGTACTGATTTCACAAGAGTAGTTTTCCCCACCAATATCCCTTACACCCTTTCCACCCTTTCCCTTTCCATTTGTCTTAAGCTCAGAATGCTTTATTAGTGTTCACCAGTTTTATATTTTGATTTGTTAAATCGTTGTATATAAACATCTAGATAAAACTGCTAGTACTAAGTTAAATAGAAGTGATCACAGTGGTCATTCTTTCCTTGTTCCTGATCTTAAATTAAGAACTTTTCATTTTTTGTCACTAAGAATTATATTGGTTGTAAATTTGTGACATACGGCCTTTATTGTGTTGCTGTAGATTACTTCTATTCCCTTATTACTTACTTTTTATCATAACTGAATGCTGACTTTTATAAAATGCTTTCTCTGCATCTATTGACATAATCATACTATTTTTGTATTTATTTTGTTGAGGCAATGCATTACATTGATTATATATATCAACCATTCCAGTATCCCACTTGATCATGATTTATAATACTGTATTGTATCATTGAATTTGACTTGCCAGTATTTGTTGAAGATTTTTGCATTGATGTTCATCAGGGATATTGGTCTGTAGTTTTCCTGTGCTATTTTTATCTAGCCACAGTATTAGAGTAATATTGGGATCATAAAATATATTAAAGACCATTCTTCTCTCTTGGATATCTCCTTAAAGCTTTGATAGAATTCACCTGTAAAGCTGTCTTGTCTTGGACTTTTGTATCAGGGGAGATTATTTATTACTGTCCAGTTTTCATGGTTGATTAGTTTACTCAACTCTTGTGGTTCTT
The DNA here is from genome assembly GCA_004024925.1 of Scalopus aquaticus. NCBI lineage: Eukaryota > Metazoa > Chordata > Mammalia > Eulipotyphla > Talpidae > Scalopus > Scalopus aquaticus. Next base: position 104,965 of record PVIJ01005283.1, read on the forward strand.
CCTGGTTTAGTCTTTGTAAAATATATTGATATAGAAATTTGTCCATTTCATCAAAGTTACCAAATTTATTGACATATAGTTGTTCATAGTAATCTCTTATAATACTTTGTATTTCTATGTTATCTGTGGTAATGTCTCCTCAATCATTTAAAATTCTTAATGCCAATGTTGTTTTTTTTTTCAGATATTATTTATTTTTTTTTATTGTTATTTATGTCTTTTACATTTTGTATTCCCCTTGGGCAGCCCACCACCAATTCACCCGTGATCCATCTCCATGGTCCCCTGTATTCTCCTCTTTTCCATTTTGTGCCCTTATTCTCCCCTCCCCCCCCCCACCGCTGAGTGTCTCTCTCCCACCCAGCCTCCTTATAGTCCTGTTATAAGTGAAACCATTCGATATTTTTCTTTTTCTTTATGGCTTATTTCACTGAGTATGATTCCCTCTAATTCCATCCATGTCGCTGCAAATTGCATGTGTTTATCTTCTTTCCATGCTGAATAGTACTCCATTGTGTATATGTACCACATCTTCTGGATCCAATCATCTATTTTTGAACATCTGGGTTGCTTCCATACCTTTGCTATTGTGAATAGTGCCTCAATGAACATACGGGTGCATGTATCCTTTCGGATTAGTGTTTTTGTGTCCTTTGGGTAAATTCCCAAAAGTGGGATTGCTGGGTCGTATGGGAGCTCCATGTTTAGCAATTTGAGGAATCTCCATACAGCTTTCCATAGTGGTTGGACCAGTTCACATTCCCACCAGCAGTGTAGAAGAGTTCCTTTTTCTCCACATCC
>PVIJ01005284.1:0-105603 GCA_004024925.1 Scalopus aquaticus
GGAGGGCTTTAGCTATGCGAGGTTTTTTGTGGTTCCATATGAATTTCATCAGTAGTTGATCTATTTCTTTGAAGAATGTCATTGAGATTTTTATTGGGATAGCATTAAATCTGTAAATTGCTTTTGGTAGGATGGCCATTTTGATAATGTTAATCCTTCCAATCCATGAACAAGGGATGTCTTTCCATCTTCTTGTGTCACAAGAAGATGGAAAGACAAGAAGTTCTCTGGCTTTTCTCTGGATTGTCACCTAGCCCACTTTGCATCACTCTGCTATTGGCAGTATGCATGAGGATTTATCCCATTATTATTATATAATCCAACATGACATTAACAGTGCATTTGACAGCAGATAGATGAAAATTGCATCTGCCTTTCTGGATTAGGAGCATAGCACATTTCATTTTACAATTACAACTGCCTGGAAGAGAGCCGTGTCAGCCAAAGGTGCCTCCATTTTCCATGCAGGTTCATGACCTGAAGTTTTGCCAGCCACATCTCTGACAGGAAAAGGGCAGGGGTTCAATGGTGTGGCCACGGAGTTAGTTACCCCATCATCTGTGAATCTAGTCCCTTCAGACTGTGCCCACGTGCAGCAAGGCTCGATGATGCAGGTCGGGGGCTTATGCTGAGCACACACACAGAGGATAAGGGTGTGGGGAGACAGGTCACTAGAAAAATAAGCAGAAACAAATGATCTCCTTTAAATTCTGTTTGAAATGTTCCTTGACAGAGGAGTATCTCGTGAAGTTTTTGTTTTGTTTTGTTTTGTTTTTGTTGAGAGTCACCTTTTCTTTTGTGGCAATATGAAATATTCTCTGAGAAAGTTAGGAGGAGAGGTGGAAAAGAAAAAGGCTGACAAATGTGCTCAGCAGCATAGATACTCAAGAAAAATGACAGATGACGCTTATTTCCTTACCTTCCTGATGGGAAATTAACAACCCGGAAAGAGCAGTCTTTTGAAGAAGGTGGCATTCTGTGATGGTTCTCCCTTTACTAGATCTTGGGTTGGGCCAAATATACTAAAATGAAACCTCACTGGACCCACTGGATGATACACTTACGTATGCAAATTCAGATGATCTTTAAGTAATCACTTTGAGAGGCCACATACCTGATGTGCACCCTTCTCCTTTTAAAATTAGCTTCTCAGCCAATGATATGTTCTTTTCAACCACTATATCTATCTATCTATCTATCTATCTATCTATCTATCTATCTATCTATCTATCTATCTATCATCTATCTATCTATCTCTATATATCGCTATCTAGAAAAATAAGCAGAAACAAATGATCTTTAAATTCTTGAAGAGAATTCTATATATGGCTATCTATAGATAGATATATAGGTAAATAGATAGATAAAATATGTATATATATTTACTGAGATCTATTATTATCTGGCCCCAAACTGGGTACTAGATCTCATCCTAGCAGGGGCAGCAACGGCGGGAAGGGACGGTCCAGGAGGTGGTGTATGGTAGCGTCCTGGCTGTAGACAGGGTTGCGGCTGGAGTAGTCCCTGAAGCCCGTATGGGGAAGTGGAAGTCAGATTTGAAGGCTGAATTCACTCTCCAATACCAATAGTTTCCCTTTTTCTGTCATCAGTGGGTTTCATAGACATTTCTACAGTGACAGATGTCCCATCCAGGGGCTTGGTTTCTGTAACTTTTCTATTGGTCTGGAATTACCTATGAACGCCAACATTTTTATTGGGGATAATTACATTTTGAAATAAAACCAATAAAAACTAGGTCTCTATAATGTAAAGGATATAAATTTAAAAAAAAGATATAACCAGTGGTATCAAGGAACATAGTGAAGTAAATAAAACACAATCATATAGATGATAACCAAACAAAACAAAAAAAGGAGGCCTTTTGCAACTTACCACATAGACTCTATGAGAGCAGATCAAAGACATCTTCTAAATCTTCAACAGTAGTCGTGGCTCTCGGGGGAGCCGGCAAGGTGACAGCTTTGCTTCTTTGTATATTAGGACCAGCAACCTCAGTGCCTCTCTTAGGGTTTCTCATTGTTCCTATGATCTACAGGTAGTTCTTTGTACTCCAAAGAAGAAGACGTAGCGATATTAAGTAAAATGTCTTGCATAGACGGTGTTACCCGTTTTGTGTTTTTGCAGTACTTACTGTCATTGTAGTCTTGATACTAATTGCAGTCTTGATATTAATTTTTCTATTAGGCCCTCACCATGAAAAACAAACATTGATATTGCATAACCAACTGCTCTGTAAGTGGAGTGCTTTCAATCAGTCATGTTAAAGGCCTGGGCAATGCTTTAAAGAACTTCCTGCTGGAAAACCTCAGCTGAGACATCCTTTGGCATGGATTCTCTGCAAATCTTCGTAGTGAGTGTAAGCACAGATTTAACTATCTAAACAGGATCCTGGATCTACTAAGCCCTTCTCTATAGCTACTCCAGTGCATTGTGTATTCTTTCGAGTATCAGTTTTAACTTGCTCATCTCTTCTTCTTAAGGAGGGGCAAGCTCTGCTTGTTGACATTATTGTATGTTGAATGTCTTTCATAAAATCATTGCGGGGATGTCGTGATTGCATGCCTTTAAAGATATCCATTTATAGTGCAGGGAGAGTACCCAAGTCTTTATATAAGATGCTAATCTTAATAGCAATGAATAAAGTTTAACCCACAGAATTGGACAGCAAACTGGTGAAAGTATTTCCCCAAAGAAATGGATATCTGACATCTTTTTGGGATACAAATTTAATTAAAATGTTATGCATAACAAAATGAGTTTGAGTTTTGGATTACATCTGAAAATGACATTATCCTCTTATGCACTGCTCTCTAGAGAAAATCTTTTTTAAGATTTCACTAATTTGACTCAAGAAAAATAATTTTCTTATATTTAAACTCTGGCAGTTAACTGAATGCTCAGTATGTGGATGATTTCTATTTCTACTAATACTGTATTATTGTATATGTATTTTGAGGCATGATTCCTCCACAGAGAACTAATGTATTAATGATAACTTTCAGCTTAAAAAGCACTTTATTCTTGAAAGTCAAAAATAAAAAGACACATCCCTGCACCAATATATGCATCAAGAAATTTACTTGTAAAATACGAACAGAATTTCTTTCCTAAATATTGTTGATAATTTTTGTTTGTCTGAGGGAATTCATTTAAGGGGATTTTTGAAAATAGTCTGAAATGATGCAGAACCAGGTCTGGTAAATAAAATGGATTTTCAGACTTTAATAATAACATTCTGGGTGATTTGTGACAGTAATTAAGAGAATGACTTTCCTTCTGGCTCAGAAATGACTTTACAAAAGACAAATTTTGCAAATGTTTGGGAAAAGGGCAGTACCAGCAGAAGATACCACACGTGTCCTCACGCATGACTGACTCGGAGTCGGCTTTGGTTTGAACTTAACGATTATGAGATGTTTACTTACAAATCATCAGTTCAAGAGCAGGATGGGAGAGGTCATGTTTAAAATATCTAATTATCAAAGGTGCGAAGTTTTATTTTTTAAAAAAATAAAAACATTCTTTCTCTCTTTGCAGACAATACCAGAGTGAAATTTTTCTAGGCTCACATCTTGGGCAAAGAATCTTAAGTGCTTCTTTTTTTTCTAGGCTTCAAAAAAATCATACACACCCAACATTCCTCTCTATACCTAGAGATTAATTTCTCACCACTTTAGGTTATACTAGTGAAGTCATTCTGGGGTTAATCAAAAGTTTTAATGCAGGGGATATATGATATGGGAACACTGGTATATACATGCCTTGATTAAGAAGTGTTTTCTTTATACATAAGTAACAAAGCAGTCCATTAAAAACTTAAAAAAAAAAAAGCCTGGAAACTTGGCAACTTGGCAAAGTCTTTGACTTAAAAGAAGTTAGTGTTAGATGTCTTCATTATTAGTATATTCTCTGTTAAAGTACATCAGAGTAACTCTGACTGAATATATCCATTTTTAAATTTTTATTTTATTGATGATAAATGGACCTAAAGTAAGTTACATATGTTTAAACATAGAATTTATCAACTTTGTCATATGTAAACATCCATGGAATCATCACCACAATCAGCATAATGAACAAACCTGACATCCCCCAAAGTTTCCTCATGCCTTTTTGTAATTCCTCTCTTGTCCGCAGTCTTTCCTTTCCCAGAAAAGCACTAATTCACCTCCTGTCACTATAGATTCTGTCAGTATAGAATTTTATGTAAATGGAATCATGCAATATCTGCTCTTTTATCTGGCTTCTCTCACTCAGCTTAGTTGAGATTCATCCATGGGGTTGCGTGTGTATCATATTTTATTCCTTTGATCAGTTACAGAATTGAATCTACCCCTATATATAGATTATGTAGAATGTGGACGCACTTAATAAGTTTTCTCATAAAACTAAAATAAACTAGAATCACTATGGGAAAACTTGGGGAAAATATGTAGGGGGAAAAATCCTCGTGAATACAAACAAGTATTGTGAAACTACAATTCAAGCAAAATGATACCAGAGCAAAAATAAACAATTCAAAGGTATAAAATATAAAATCCAGCTATAGATACACATATCCATATGGAAATTTAGTATGTGATTTTTAAAAAAGAGGAAAAATGGAACATTTACTAAATGATATTGGTACTACTGGTTAGCCATCTGTAAGCTGTTTTTTATAATACACTGCAAATCAAGTTAGAGTCCAAATCAAGTATTTAAAATGCTACATTTGATTATATTTTTAAAACCTGTATAGTTTTAAATCTGTATGGCAAAAACCACTATAAGCAAATTCAAATGTGAACAACAAATTGGGGGAAATGCTTAGAATTCAAAGGGCTAGCTCAGACTTGTTCTTACTTTTATTTATTTAAATCTTGTATAAAGCTTTTTATAACCTATAAAGAACTCTTAGAAATAGCTTAGAAATATTAAGAAAAGATCCATAAAAACTAGGGAAAGGATCTGGGTAAATCACTGAAACTGAAATGCAGATGGCACTAAAGATAATAAAATTATTCTCAACCTCACTTACAATAAGAGAAATGCAAATTAAAGCTACTTGAGAATCCATTTTTTACATATCAGTTTGAGAAAAATTGAAAATAATGATAGAAAACTCACTTGACAAGCCTATGGAGAAACAAATGCCCTTATGCATTTCTAATTAAAGTATAAATTGACACAAACACTACGGCGGCAAAGTGGCAATGTTTATCAAAACTACAAATTTTGGGTTTATGCTACAGATACACTTGGGTATGTGTAAAATGATATATGTACACAGGTTTTCATTGCTGCATTGTTGTAACATAAAAAACCATCAAAATACTTCAAATGATAATCAATAGTGAACTAATTTAATGAGGCATGGTATTCTCATATAGTGCAATACTGTGCCCCTAATAGAAGAAGGAAGCTCCACCATAAACTGGGAAACTCTCCAAAATGTAATAGTTAATGGAAAAACAATGTACCAAGCAACTTAGAAAATGTTACTTTTAGAGTAAGAAAAAGGGGGAAATCATGTTTACATATAGAAAATCTCTGCAAAGATACGTAAGGACTAACAAAAGTTAACTAAGAATGAAGTGGGAAGAGAAAGACTTTTCACTCCATACCATTTTATACTTTTTAATTTTTAAGACAAATATTTTACCTATTAAAATTTTTTTAAAACTGGTAAAAAAAATTCTAGTTTAAAAACAATAACTAAAGAAGATAGTAATGCCTCCATAAGTTAGGAAGAACGCATGATAGCCTAGTTCTACCTCATCGAGCTAGCTATGTGACCCCAGAAATGTCACCTCAGTGATCTCTAATTTCCACATTTGTAAAATTTCAAAATTTTATTCTGAAGACTAAATAAAAAAACATATGTACAGTGCCTGGTAGGTACTAGACCTTCACTCCCTAAAACACACACACACACACACACACACACAACTATGCAATATTGTTTACTGTGTATTAGAAAGATTTAAGCAAATAAAAATAAGAGCAGATAGGGCCTCCCTGGTGTCGAAAGGGGTTAAGTCTCAGCACTATGAAGCTATCTGCAGCCACTGCAGCACAAGTTCAATCAAGGGCCAGGGAGTTAACTACATGGCGCAGCAGACCTCTCCTGCCTCGCCTGTTGCTCCCCTCAGCAGTGTATTTCAGTAGATCCGCCTGTTCTGCACCCTACTCTGTCTTTGGTGAATCCTCTCACTTCTCCCCACCCCCTCACCTCTGGCCTATGCCCCAGGTCTCGTATGCATAAATAAATCTTTAAAAAATATATGAGCAGATAATTCTTAGACTTGAAAGTTTGGTGCTAAAATGATGTGCTGAGTCTATCTCATCCAACGCTCTCCTTCCAAGTTAAGAAAATGAAACCCAGAGGACTTGCATGATCCACTCAAGATCTTTCACCAGGATGGTGGCAGAGATTGGCTAGAACCCAACTCCTTAATCTTCATTTCATCTTTTGCCAGTCATTACGTCATTGAAGAGTGGGCTACAATTTGTGCAGAATCAAAGTGAACATATACACTGAAATAGAACAGCTTTAAAAGAGCTGCATAGTAATGTTCTCATAAAATTATTTTGAATTATACCTAGTAGCCTAATAGTGTTATGACACAATCTACAAGCCAATGAAATTGAATTCTTTATAGGTGGCTATTAAAATATTTGGGAGTAAATGTTTACAATATTATTGAGTTTTTGTAAAATAATTTATTAACTGAGGTCACATTGGTTTACAGTATCGTGTATGATTCAGAAATACAGGATCCTGTCTCTTCAGATGTATGTTACCAGACCACACCCATCATCAGGGCATGAGTTTTTTTACATAAGTAAAGAGGAAAATATTTACATATTTGGGTATATGAACCTTAAAATTCCAGCCTAGCAGAAAACATCATACCTAAGATATAAAGATGAAACAAATTAGAAAGAAGTGACAGGCTACTTGAGACACACGGTATGGATACACTTAATATATAACAAGCTGTTACAAATCACCAGAAAAAAAAGTGAAGACTTCAGCAGAAAATAGGCCCGGGGTATGTACAAGCCTGTCCCAATAAGAAAATACACACAGCCATTGAGCAGGAGAGAGTCTTAATCCCTAACACTTAAAGAATCACATCTTAATACAATGAGCTATATTTTACCCCAGAGATTGTTGAGATTAGAAAGAGCAATATACCCCACACCTTGGTTAGGTAATGGCAAAGAGGGCCTTTCGTATTTCATTTCACAGAGGCTGTTAGCCTAGTATTGACCCAACTTTCCTGGAGGGCAATTTGGCAATTTCAATGAAATTTCTATGAAAAATTCTATGAAATTGTTGACCCAGAAATGAATTTATCTTATAAACATGAATTTATCTTATAAAAATACTCAAGTGCCTTAAGATATTTTTATAAATACTTCAGCCTGGTTTGTAATATACCAAACTGGGAAACCAAAAAAACGTTGACTCGTTGATAAATAGTTTAAAAATAGAAGGACAATGCGTTCGCATGGCATGCTTTGCTGGGGTTTTTTTTTTTTTTTTTTTTGGTTTTTTTTTTTTTAAGTGTGGCTACTCTAAATGTACTACCTGGAAAAGTGCCAGCGACACATTAAATGAAAAAGCAAGTTTTAAAGCAGAATGTAAAGAATGATCCTGTTTTGTCAAGGGGAGGAGGGGTACAATGGAAGAAAGCTTGATTCACAGTCTTTAGTTAAAAGTGACAGAACTGAGCAGAAACTTAAATTAATTCAAAGGGATGCCTTGGGGTCTGTCACATAGGTGGAGCTGGCCCAAGTGGTGGCTGAATCTGAAGTCTCAGCCCTCAGTGTTATTCTTGCTCTTTTTCAGCCCAGACAGTGAACTCCCTCGTGTAGCTAAAAAATACTGCTAGTAAGCTAACTTCACATCTTCCTAATAGAATGACCTGCCAAAGCATGAGATAGAAAGCTTTACTAGCTCTAACAGGAACCCCAGGTAGAATTCTGACAGTTTGGTCCGACGTCAGTGAATGACCAAGCCCATCCTGGGGGGGACTTTTCTATCTCTGGGAGCAGTAGGGGCACAAGCTGGGGTGGGGGTGGGAAGTGTTCCAAGTAAAGGACCAAAACAGGGGAGAAAATAGCACAAGGGACTATGGTGATGGCTCACGGGTGAATGGTGGTGGGAAATCTATGGGGAATACACAATAATGTAAAGGATATAAATTTTAAAAAATAAAAAATTATAAATAAAAAAAAAAGACCAAAGTAAAGGATCCTGGTAAATGGCCTATGTCTGCTATACACTGGGCATTTTGAATACCAGCGACTTCAGAGAGTGGGTTACTATTGTAATCCTGCAGGTTGAGACTACGAGAAATGGGATTTAAAAAAAGCGGATCAACAATACAGAGTCCCACCTTGCTCTGATCAGTTGCCCTTTTAAAATGCACAGGCACACACAAATACACACACACACTTTTCCATCACTAGTCAAAATGTGGCCTCTGTCCTTCGTGGCAACAAAATAATTTTTTTTTGAAAGGTACAGGGAAAGGAAATTTTTATTAAAAAGGCTGATTCATGTTTTTGTGTCCTTTGGGTAGATTCCCAAAAGTGGTATTGCTGGGTCGTATGGAAGCTCCATTTTTAGCAGTTTGAGGAATGGCCATACAGCTTTCCATAGTGGTTGGACCAGTTCGCATTCCCACCAGCAGTGTAGAAGAGTTCCTTTTTCTCTACATCCATTCCTGCATTTGTTGTTGCCTGTATTTTTAATGTGTGCCATCCTCACGGGTGTGAGGTGGTATCTCATTGTGGTTTTGATTTGCATTTCCTTGATTATAAGTGATGTTGAACATTTTTTCATGTACCTATTGTCCATTTGCTTTTCTTCTTTGGAGGTGACTTTTTAGCTCTTCTGCCCATTTTTTGACTGGATTATTGGCTTTGTTTTTGTTGAGTTGTGTCAGTTCCTTGTAAATTTTTGTTATCAGTCCTTTATCAGTTGTATCGTGTGAAAAGATCTTTTCCCAGTTGGTAGGGTGTCTGTTTTGGTTAATGTCTCTTTTGCTGTACAGAAGCTTTTTATTTTGATGTAATCCCATCTGTTTATCTTGTCCTTCACTTCCTTCGCTTTGGGGGATGTGTCTTTAAAGATTTTGCTGAGATGTATGTCCTGTAGAGTTTTGCCTATATTTTCTTCTATAAATTTAATCCAAAAGGATACATATACCCGTATGTTCATTGCAGCACTGTTCACAATAGCAAAGGTATGGAAGCAACCCAGATGTCCAAAAATAGATGATTGGATCCAGAAGATGTGGTACATATACACAATGGAATACTATTCAGCATTCAAAAAAGACAAACACATGCAATTCGCAGCCACATGGATGGAATTAGAGGGGATCATATTCAGCGAAATAAGCCAGAAAGAAAGAGAAAAATATTGAATGGTTTCACTTATAACAGGACTATAGGAAAACCAAATAGGAGAGAGACACTGGGGGTGGGAGGAGGGGGAGGATAAGGGCACAAAATGGAGTAGAAAAGGACACAAGGGACCACGAAGATGGATCACGGGTGAATTGGTGGTGGGCTACCCAAGGGGAATACAAAATGTAAAAGTTATAAATAACAATAAAAATATATATTTAAAAAAATTTTAAAATAAAGGGGCTGATTCAAACTTTTCTGTGAGCAGAAAGATTTTGTGAGATAAGTGGAGGGCATGCACAGGCCTAGGGGGAGCTCGGAGGTGGCTGTGTGAGCTTGTCCTGGAGACCCCCTCAGGCAGGAGCACGCAGGCAGGGCCAGCATTGTGGCTGTGCGACAGCCCCAGGGCCTCTGACAGCTTCTGAACAGGGTGTAAATGTCCCCAGAATAGGTTATTCTCTCCAGAAAGCAGTTATATATGCCCTCTTCACACTTATGCCAACTGCTACTTTTCCTGGTATAGACATGTCAGAGAAATCAGGAATGCAAAACCTCACAGTTTAGACTTATTAGTTTGGATTCCACAAATTCGGCGTTTGAGATAAATCAGATAGGAGCTATAATGATGTTACTGTATTTATTATCTCTGAATAAAAGGTCTATTTTGCAAATTATACAGTAAGACAGACTGGAGAGGAATGATGAAAGTTACTTTTCAAGTACTCGTCACTATTTTAGAAGTAGCATCAACAGGTAGTCAGCTGATAGATCAATGACTAATTATAAATCACTGCTATCTATTCAGTCAGTATTTTTTATTTAAAAAATTCTTATCGTAGTAGCACTGTTTTATAATACTATGTAGATTTCACATGTACATCATTATAAATCAACGTGTATATATTATTATATTTAGTTCACCCATAAAAGCCTCTAATTCCATCCTTCATCATATATTTGACCCCTTTTACCCAATTTACCGAGCAATTTACCTCTACTGCTAAACACTTTGTAGTCTGGCTCCTAGTTACTGTATATCACCTCAAAAGTAATTAAATAGGGTATAATTCAAAATGTGTTACTAATTCAGATTACTAGAGCATTTTTATGTAGGATGGCTAAGACTCAATTTGGCACTGATATATGGAATAATTAGAGTGGTGAAGACTTTTGAGTAGGTCTGGTTCAAGTTGAGTTCTAGCATTTAATGCAACTTAAGTAAGTCGCTCACGTCTATGACTCTTAATTTTCATCTGTATAAGGAGATAACAAACCCTCATAAAATTGTGCTGAGTCTTCATTCGGTGGGAAATTTGACTCATAGTAATCCATAAATATTAACGTTTAATCTTTTATAGTCAATTACTGTGTTTTATATGTACCTGAATCTCCTAGATCTCAAGACAATTCCTTTTTTAAAATTTGGGCTTGGTGAAGACAGAAGAGGGTGAATACAGACAAGGCTGGCCCTTAAACACACATCAAACTAGTGCTCAACTGAATACTTCTTTGTTCAGTACAGAAAGTCATGTAGACTTTAAGGGGGAAAATCTGCCATTTTGAATCAATCTGCCAATATCTCAGTTCATTGATTTTATTGCGTCCGTGCATTCTCATTTTAAGAAAGTAACCTTCCCTACTATCTTGTACTATTCCATTAAAACAAACAAACAAAACAAAACATATTAGGCAGTATTTTGGTCTGCTCAACCTTGGGGGAGTCCACTAGCCCAAATCATTCCTGTAACAACACATCCTAGTGCTTGGCACATGCAGGTAATGTTTATCCCCAGACAGCACTGAGCAATGAGCTCAAAAACCATGAGGTACGTGGAGTCACCCTAATCAAGCAGAATGAGTGGTGAGAAAGTAAAATGAAAAGTGACAAATCAGGAGATAACTACTTGACACTCATAAAATAAAACCTATAAGTTATTAAAATAGTCAATAAGTATGTAAAATAGAAAAAGATATTCCAAATGGGTCAAAATATCAAGCAATCTAACAGCGAAATGAACCTGTAATATTCTCTGCCAAGTCACCGAAGGAATTCAAATGGTGAAGAGCATAGGAAAAAAAAAAACAAAAAACAAGTGAACCTCATCAGGAATCAGAAAAATTTAAATGAAACCCAACAGTGACTTGCCATTTTGCCCATCAGGTTTGCAAAAGTTAAAAAGACTGATAAATATCTAATGTTAAGAATTCTAGACACAGACACGGGTATTTTCTAAAATGGATTGTATTCATTTTCTATGGCTTCAGTAATAAATTGCCACGAATTTAGTGGCTTAAAACAACACAAGTTTATAGTCTTACAACTCGGTAGGTCAGAAGTTCACCTGAGTTTCATGGGGCTCAGATCAAGGTTGCATTGCTTTCTGGAATCTCTAGAGGAAATCCACTTCCTCCCCTTTTCCAGTTTGCAAAGGACATCAGCAATCCTGGAAGGTTCCCTGTGATTAAACTTGGTCCAACCAGATAATCCACTATAATCTCCCTATCTCAAGGTCCTTAACCTTAAATTTACCTGCACTTCCTTCTCACCATGTAAGTTAACAATTCATGGGTTTTAGGGATTAAGACAAAGACATTTTTAGGAGGTGGCATTATTCTGCAGATCACACTAATGCGGATCACACTAAGTGTATAGCCTACGTGGAGGACAGTTTAGCAGCATATTCATAACCACTGACATAGCAGTTTAGCATCTGGATATCTATCCTACAGAAACACTTGCATATTCACATAAATATGTATGTTCAAAAGTGTTAGTGACAGACAGCATCATTTATAAAATCAAGAGGTTAAAACAAATTAAATAGCCTTCAAAAACAATGTTTAAATAAATTACATATTCATATTATGTTACGAGGTAACTGTTAAAAATACAGGTAGATTTCTTTGTATCTCTAGAACATATGATTGTGTGCGGAAAAAAGTTGATGATACACTAAGATGAAAATTTAAATTTATAGTTTAAGACTTTGGAAAATGTCTGGAAGGATTCCACCAAGTCTTTGAGAAGTACAACAGAAAGGAAGATGGGGGGCATATTCATTCTTCCCCCTCTCCAGATAGATGGTAAATAGGTAGCTAGATAGATATAGACATATATATCCCCAAGTATTAAATTATATAGGAATATATTTATATTCACATATTGTATTTTTTTTAATTCTAAAGTGTTTAAAAACCAAATTGCACAGCTATCTGGCTATGTGAACTGGGCTACTTACTCACTTTATCCCACTGGACTTTTAATTTGTCTGTAAAAAATGTTACAAATAGATGTAGCAAAAAGATTTAAGTCAATCTAATATAACAGTATTTTGGTCATTTGTGAAAGTGAAAACAGTAATTTCTGTATTGATTTTTAAAATCATGTTTTAAATTTTCTGAAATATTCTTGACTTTAGTTTTCATTTTTGATTCAATTTAGATTCAGAAAATATTATCTCTACAAATAATATTATTTAATATCTCTTCTAGTATACTGTTGATGGTAATATAAATTGGTATGACCTTTCTGAAAAGCAAATTATAAGAGGTGAAGTCTTTAAAAAGAATTTAACCTTTGAGCTAGTAATTCCACACCTAGAGCTTGTTTCTAAGAAAAATAAATTAGAAGTTCTCTAAGTGTTGAAATACAGGGAAATAGTTCCATAAACTAAGCTGCATTTGCAAGGGACATTATTATACAGTCATTGAAAAGATCTCAAAGAAATGTTAATAACATGGGGAAATTTACAATCAAATACTGAGTGGAAAATTATTGAGATGTGTGTTATTTCTGTATTCTGAATAGGTCTTGTGATATTATGCATAGGGGCCTAAAAAAAAGATTGGAGTCCTAATGTCAAAATATGAATGATAACTAACTTTAGGTTGTAATATTTTTAATGCTGTTAGGAAGTTTCCAATCTTTCTACAGTGAACTAGTGTTACTTTTATAATCACCAAGTAAATTTTTAAAATGGCCTCTGTGCTTATAAATTACAATAACCTTTACAAGTAAAATATTTCCCAGAGTTTATACAACAATCACTACTTTTCTCAATATTTGGAAAATTATCTTTCTTTCTTCTGCTTGCTTTGAATTTACTGATCTTTTTCTCATTACCTAAGATTGAAGGTTAGTTTTTGATTAGATATGAATAACAAAAATAAAATATCTATTTTAAAAAATCTTTCTTCACAGATCTTTAAAGTTATAAATTATCTCCAAGTACTAATTTGGTTGCATTCAATAGTTTTTGATATGATGCATACTTTCTCAAAGTACTTTCTAATTTCAATTGCAATTTCTTCTTTGCCACATTGGTTATTTAGGGATATTTTTAAATTTTTCAAATATTTATGAATTTCCCAAACTTAAAAAAAATTTTTTCTAAAGACTTATTTATTCATGCATACAAGAGCTGGGGTATAGGCCAGAGGTGTGTGTGGGCAGGGTGTGTGTGAGAGGATTCACCAGAGACAGAGTGGGGAGCAGAAAGGCAGATTGATTGAAATACACTGCTGAAGGGAGCAGCCGGTGAGACAAGAGAGGTCTGCTGTGCTATGTGGGAGGCTCCCTGGCCGGTGATAGAACTGCTGCAGTGGCTGCTCATAGCTTCATAGTGCTGAGACTTAACCCTTTGCACCACCAGGGAGGCCCTCCAAACTTCTTAAATTTTTTTTTTCTAAAATAATTACATTGTGGTCAGATAATATGCTTTGTGTGATTTTAGTTTTCTTAAATATATTGAAACTTGGTTTATGACTAACATACAGTCTATCTTGAAGACTGTTTCATGTGAATTTAAGTAGAATTTAAGTGTACTTGAAATGTTCTAGTGATATCTAGCAGGTCCAGTTGGTATATACTGTTGATCAGGTCTTTCCTTTTCTAGTTATCTTCTGCCTATTCCATCCTTTATTGAAAGTAGACTATTAAAGTTCCAACTATAATAGCTGAATTGTCTATTTCTCCTTTCAATTCTATCAAATTTTGCTTTATGTACTACAGGCTTCTGCTATCAGATAAATACATATTTATAAATGCTATGTCTTCCAAGTAGATTGGTTATGTGTTGACATACAATAATAGATCATTATAAAATAATCTTCTTTGTCTGTTGTGACAACTTTTATCTTAAAGTTATTTTTTATATTAGTGTAGCCACTTCAGCTCTTTATTGATTATTGCATACATGATATATTTTTCCCATTTTTTCATTTTTGACCTGTCTATACCCTTGAATATAAAATTTTTCTTTAGTAGACAGCAAGTTGTTGAATCATTTTAAAATCTATTCTACCAATCTCTGGCTTTTATTTAGAGTTTTAATCCATTTATAGGTAATTTACATGTAATTACTATCAAGGTAGTATTTACAGTTGCCCTTGTTTGTTGTTTTCTATGTCTTGTCTTTCTTTTTCCTTGACTTATCCATTACTTCTTTCTCTTGTATGAAATATATTTTTCTATTGTAGCATTCTAATCCCTTTTTTGGTTTATTTTACTGTATGCTTTGGAGTTATTTTCTTAGTAGTTGTTCTGGGGATTGTAATTAACATCTTAAAATAATTTAGCTTGTATCTAATTTTAATAGCATACAAAGGCCGCTCAATACACCTCCATTTTAGCTGTCAACCCTTCCTACATCATAATAATTTGAGGGGTAATTTCATTGTCTCATTTCTACTGGTGAGCGCTAGTTATGTCTCATTTTAACTAATGAGCACGTCCTGGAGAATTCCTAATTTCTAGTTAGGAATGAAATGAAGGGATAAATTGACCACTTTAGCTATGTAAGTGGGAAAATGACAGCTCTATTTCACATAGGAGCTGTGAAGGAGGCACCTCCATTCATCAAGCTTCCCCACTTTTCATTTGGCAGCTCATAAGGTGATTTTATGTGCAACTGAAAATGTAAAACTGTTTCCCACAGTGCTTTAAATAAGCTATAATGCATTTTCATATACAAAGGACTAGGAGGAGATTCCCTGACAATCTTGAATAAAGGTGGAAATTTCAATTTTTTATGAGATTCTTTAAGCACTGACTTTAAGGCAGCAGCAGCAGGCTCACTCTCGCTAGCTCTGAGCTCATTTTAACTTTCAGCTGATGAGAGGTAAGTGAGCATTCCAGGGTCTGTGAAATGAAAAATATATGTGCACTTCATGTGTTACAGAAACAATTATCCATATTTTATCATCAGGAAGTAGAAAGGGAAATCAACCTGCTTCTACATGTACACACACATACACACACCCCACTTTGTTTTGCAACATTTGGCCATGGATTGAAATAAGAAGTATGATTGAAGTATAGTAGTTTCTATACGATCTTCTAAATCATGTGCATCAGTTCAATTCAAAATAGCGTGGCGTTGGTGTCAAGCAGATCTGAACTTGAGATCTGCAGTCACAATGTTGTCACTTACTCCCACTGTAATTTGCTGTTTCATCTCTTAATATTATTTAATTTCTCCATGCTTCAGTTTCCTCAACTAAAAAAGAGACTTAAATTTGGTGCTCGCCTCACAGAACTATTGAGGTAACGAATTAATGTGATTAGCTATTGCTAACACAGATATTGCTAATAATAAATAATAAAAAATAACTATTTTGAGTATCTGCTACATCCATACCAATATATGAGGGCCTAAAGACAAAGTGAGATAAAATATACTGAACCCATTTCATTCAAATGTGCTTCAAGATAAGTCTGAAAAGTTAGGAATAATGACATAAATAATGCTGACCAAAGCTATTCTCAGTAGAATTTTGAGGGGATTGTGAGCAGAAGGATTCAGACAGAAATTGAATTAGAGTTGGAATGTGTCTAGTTACCACTTTTCAACATACTAATGAAAAGAAAATGATCTTCAGATTTCTACTGTACTTGTGTTGTCTTCAATACCCTAAAGAAATTCTATTAGTTGGTCTTTGAATTCAATAATATCTTCATTTTTCACAACAATCATTTCTTTAAAATTATATGTGAAAATATGTGCTGTAAATACATATAAATATATGTTGTAAATGGTTCTGAATAGGCATTTTGATCTCATCACATTTTTCTCCTTTCACTCCCTACTTAAAATACTGTTCCATCTTTTCTCTGACAACTGAAATCCTACTCAATGTTTCAGGATCACCACCAACACCACTTCTTTTCTCAACCTTCTCTTAGTCTTTAGCTTTCCCCCATTTGGCATGAATTGCTATAGGAGCTGCAGAAAATTGCAAAGAAGTTCAACAAGCAACCATTGATCTAAGCACTGGAACTGGTGCTGAGACATAAAGATGAACACGACACTCCCTGCCCTCCTGTTGGGAATAGAAAGTCCAGTCGTGGGAGACAGATATACTAAAAGAACTATTATTCCATGGAACAGTTTGATAAAATGAAGGACATTTACAGAGAAATACTATCCCAAAAAGAAAACTAGACCTATTCATTTGTCTTTTTGATAAATTTGACTTTTCATCTGGAACATAGTGGTCATTTAAAAGTAGTTTTGGGTTTCCTGTCTCTACAGTTAGAGGAAAACTTCATTATTATAAGAAGACGTCTCTTTATTTTGAGAAAGCATTCTAACATGCATCTTGATTATGCAAAGGTAAAGCCAAAATATTGCTCTGGAAAGGGGTACTTGGGACAATAAGTAGCTAAATTACTTTGCATAAAGATGTAAACCATGTCTTAACCATGGAAAGAGTTACATCTTGTTTCAATTATTTTTTGCCACAATAATGGGGCATAACAAACAACCTCAGATCTCAGTGGCTGAAAAAAAATTATTTTATTTTCACAGATCTGTGAGTCAGCTGGGCTGGTTTCACTTCACATGGTGGGTCTGCAGCTCTGGGCCCTTCCCACATGTCTTTCATCTTCCTTAGGCCCAGTGGGCTCTTCAGGACACATTCTTCTCACAGGGATGGCAAAGGCACACCAAGGGGCAACTAACCACATAAGTGCATTCAAGCTGATTTTTGTATCACAGCTGCTAACATTCTGCCACTCAAAGCAAAACAAATGGTTGAGCCCAAAGTCAAGAGGCAGGGAATACATTCTCCCTTCAATTCAAGAGAAAACAAAACTATGTGGCCAAAACTATGGATATAGAAATGATGAAAAATTGAGTCCAACAATTCAATCTATAAAACATCTCAATACAGATAATGATTGAAATGTACTTGAAACTCAGAGAAGGATTTGGGGTTTGGATTTCCTCTTGGAGAAAGAGATTGTTATTAAAATTTTCTTACATCATTGTTCATTTTTGTACAATATTTTGATTCTCCCATCAGGTGTAGTCCCCATAATTTTCCCACCCTGGCAGCACCTGTGAACCATCACCACAGCCCCTTGTGTTCTTCCTTCCCCTGTTTTGAAACCTCTCTCTCTCCATCTCTTGCTGTATGCCTCCGATCTGTGTTCTACCTGCAAGTTTTGTCTTTTTCCTGACCTTGGGTTCAGTTTTCCTATATTCCACCTATAAAGGAAACCATTTGATCATTTTTTTCCTTCTGACTTATTTTGCTTAGCATAATCCCTTTCAGTTCCATCCATTTTGCTGCAAATGGCATGGGTCTATCTTTTTTGATCACTGAGTAATAGTTCATGTGTATATATACCACATCTTCTTGATCCATTCATCTGTTTGGGGGCATTTAGTTGACTAAAGGTTTGAGAGATATAGAAAACACATGCACAAGGAAAACAGTCTGCTCAATGTAGGAACAGAGAGTTGGTTATGGCCATTTTGACTGCCTTGGTAGACTTCATTAAATGTCACTGCTTAGGGGCCTCTCCGGTAGCACAGGGGTTAAAGTCTCATTGCTATCAGGCTATCACCAGCCTCTGCAGCACGAGTTCAATCCCCCACCAGGGAGCTAACCCACATGGCACAGCAGACCTCTCCTGTCTCACCCACTGCTCCCCTTAGCAGTGTAGTTCAGTTGATCTGTCTGTTCTACTCCCCACTCTGTCTCTGGTGAATACTCTCACCCCCCTGCACCTCTGGCCTAAACCCCAGTTCTTACATGCATAAATAAATAAAATAAGTCTTTAGAAAAAAGTGTCACTAAGTGTCACTGCTGAGAATTAGTTCAGTTTGGGAAATTAAAATATACCATGAACGAAGCAATGTCAAGAACAGTGGACAGACAGTCTGTTTGGAGGATGATTATAGTATATTCATCTACAATAAGATGCTTGGTCAAGAAGATAAGCAGCAAGAACAGATTGCAGGAAACCTGAGTTTTTCTCCAGGATTTTTAGAAATATTTCAGGTGGGCAATACTAGAGAACAGCAGACTGTATGCTAGTAGGGGCACAAGGAATCTGCTCTTCAAGATATCACAGTTGACTAATAACTGTGAAGCAGGATATAGTTAGGGTTTGCCTAATTCAAGCAGCTTTCCAGTGATAACATTAAGTACAGCTTCTCTGTTTTAGATTAGACTAAATTTTAGTCACTTCCTGGACTTCTTAACCCAAACTCATTTATTTGGATATAAGAGTCACTTTACCCTGAGGGCTTAACTCACACATCTCATATTTGCTTGTATCGCTTCCATTTACTAAGTCTGTACATATGAAACCCAAGCCATACACAAGATAAACAGCTATGTAGGAAAAAGTGTCTAATTAAAAATTTTAGGTCCAAATTAGGTGATAATACTTAAGACAAAAGCTACAAAGCCTACAAATGTTTTTAAAGAGACAGAGGTATACTTCAGTGAAAATCCTGACCCATAGAAGTCTCACCAAACCTGATCAGAGTGACAAATGCTTTTATGTTTTTAAATGGACAATGACAATCATAAATCACTGACTCAGCATCCAGAATGTTAAGAATTTAAACCAAACACTTATTATTTAAATGTTGGAATCCATCATGGGACTCCCCATGAAAAATATACCACAGAAATCCAAAGCAATTAAACACCCCCATTCACTTATATATTTGCTCAAAAACTAATCACACAGCTTTTATTAGGTGCCAAACTCACACAAAAATGTGTGTGAAAAAAATGGAGAAGCTGTCCAGTTATCCCATCTGGTTTATCTTTTTCCTTCACAGTTATTTACTTCATACATGGCTGAGTAAAATCACCTCTTTATCAGGATAAACAGCCCTACAGCAAACTTTCCTCCTTCTTTCTCTAAATTTGTTGTTCAGAACACCCTCCTGAAAACTCTCCTGGGCTGGAAGGGGGAAGGTGGCAGAGAAAGGCAAGATGTCCTTCGGAAAGTCTAACTTACCTCAGTGGAGAGGATAAAAACCAAATCTTCTTCCATCTCCTCTAGGATTGCAGGCTGCTAGAAAAGCTTCTTGCTTAAACAGGGGAAAATGTCCTACTGATGAGTCATTTTTTTGCCCTGGCTTTGTTGACAAGAACTGAAAAATCTGCACAGTGAAATAAAAAAGCAGAAACAATATTTCTATATAACTGACTTTAATTCTGTTTCATATTTGTAGCAAAGTACCTTGTACAAAACAGGCATTCTACAAATACCTGTTATAGTAATGAATGAATGATTAGGGATAGGTCAGTGAAGAAATATTCAAAAAAAAGCATAGAACAATAATAAATAACTCCAAAAGGACAATAATAAATAACTGCAATGTTTTCATTGTTAAAGATTTATTTTTATAACCTAAGGGTATGGCAAGGCTACTTTCTGTCTTATACCAAATTTCCTGGCTCCATCCTACTCTATTTAAAGCCAACTCTTATAAATTGAAACAGGAGGTTTAAACTAAAACATTAAAAGAAAATGCATGGCACTTTAAAGAAAAGAAAAAAAAAGTTTCTTCTTCCAGCAGGCAAACATTTTAAAAATTCTAATTGGAACAAATTTTATATTGCAATCTTTTGTCACATTGTAAAATAATCCCCAACCAACTGCAGAGATAGTGTTGCTGAGAGGGCATTGTTATTGGGAAAATTTAGGTGAAAAGAATATAACGGCTGTGTTCTTTTGTTTAAGGGAACTGAATGGACTCTTGCATATGTAGAAAGATGACAACTTCTAAAATACGTGCAGTTTAAAACTCAGTGTTTTCTAAACTAAAGTAGGTAAAACAGCACCATAAATGACTAACCAAATTATGTTTTGAACCCCTCCCTTGCTGTATGTCTATGGTCAGCTGCTAGTTTTGTCTTTTTCTTGACCTTTTGTTTGATTTCTCTGTGTTTTTCATATAAGTGAGACCATTCTCGCTGGTAGATTCATTGACCATGTGAAGAAAATAATACTCTTATGTGTTAGATTCTAGCAAGTTTTGAAGATTTGATTTTCAAACCACATCTTCTGAGTTCCATTCACTTTAAATTAGAATTCCAAGGTCAATTTACTCATTTACAAGTCAATTGCTCAATTTTTAGGAATTTTGTGAACCAGTTGTAAAAATGCCCAATATTAGAAGTAAAAGTATACAAACTTACAATGAAATTAAAAATAAAACTGGATCTGGGACTCTAAGATGGCGGACTAGCAGCAGCCTGGAGTTGCCTCCAGGGGGCAGTGGACTGACAACAGGGAGGGAGCAACTGCCCTTGGGAGAGGAGGACTTGGCAGTTGGCACAATCACATGGAGGTGAAACAGAGGCTACCCAAAAGGTAGGAAAGCTTGAGAAATGGTACTTAGGCAAAGTAATCTTGATGGCAAAGCACAACACCTCCCACAGTGCCAATGATATGCTGGGTATTATTATTCTAGGTGCTAGTGACACAAATAGTAGACAAATAGATAAACAAACAAACACTGTATCTCCAAGGGTGATGAATGTTTAAGAGGGAAATAAAGCAGGGTCAACTACAGCCACACTCTTCCAACCCAACTTGTATGCTTCCATTCTAGGGTCTTTGCTGTTCCCTCTGTTGTGAATGCTCTTCCAGGGATTATGCTGGCCAAAATAAGAGGACGAAAAAGATAAATATTGGATGGTCTTACTTACATGAAAAATACAGAGAAACCAAACAAAAGGTCCAGAAAAAGACAAAACTAGCAAGCTGACCACAGGCATACAGCAAGGAGGGGTAGGGAGGGGGTTCAAAACAGTGAGGGAAGGACACAAAGGAATGTCACAGGCGATACATTGGTGCAAGAACTATGGAAACTACAACGATGGAAGAAAATTTAAAAAGTAAATAAAAATTGTATTTAAAATGGGACATTAAAAAAAAAGAATATTCTTCCAGCACATGACTTAAGTCCTTACTCCCTTTAGTCTTGTTTTGACTGTTGCCTTCTCAAAAAGCACTGTTTGCACTATGACTGCCTCACTTTCCCTATCCTCTCCTGTCAGTTTTGTCCATTCTCCTGACAAACATGTACTTTGCTGTTCTAATTACACTGGTCAACACTAAGATCATTACTGACATTAAAAGGCCCTAATCTGTAGTTTCTTGGTGTGCTGAGCATGAATAAAACCCTGGAAATATTTTATTAGCTCTCGTTTTGAAGATATTTCATATAATTCATTTTATATGTTTCACCATGTAAATGTATCCAGTGGGACTGCAACAACATCATAAATTAGCATAGAATGATGTCATATTGCATCGCATTGCGTAATACTATCATGCACACATCATCCAGAGTAGATTGCATAATTTTGTGATGCAATGCAATACTACTGCCAGGCGGCTGCTGAAGTAAGCTGATGTCAGCAGTGCACTATAGAAAACCCTGTCGGAAAGGTTGAGCACTGAAAATATTTCAGATTTTGTGTGAGACAGTTTAAGCTACTGTTCCATAGAACTGTTATTATTTTATCCATTTAAGCACAATACAGAACAGTCATGCCTCGAAAGTGTGTTAATAGCGTAGACAATTTCTGCTCTATTTGTGGGGAAGTGACATTTGCCAACCAGAAGAAAAGTATCACTTCTCAAGTGAAGAAGGCTTATCATCTTTACTTTGGATGCAAGGTGGTGACCAAGACAAGCCTTGGGCCCTGCATTTATGCTGTGCTACATGGACAACACAGCTTTCACGGTGGTGAAATGGCAAAAGACCATCAATGCCGTTTGCAGTCCCCATGGTGTGGAGAGAGCCAAGCAACCACATAAAAGACTGTTCCTTCTGCTTGGTTCCTCCTCTTTCTGGCAGAATAACAAGGCAAAAAAAGGAGAATAGTCTACCCAAACATTCCATCTGCATTGCAACCAGTTCCACATGGTGAGGGACTTCCTATTCCAGAACCTCCAACAGAATATTCTCTTGATTCATCTGATGAGGACAAGGGGGAGCCAACCCATTCTGTTCCACCAGCATGCGGTGATCCAGATTTTCATTGTGGTGCATCATCAACCCCACACAGACTAACGCAGGAAGAACTAAATGACCTGGTTCATGATTTGGACTTATCCAAGCACAAGGCAGAATTGGTAGGATCAAGACCCCAACAATGGAATCTTCTAGAAGAAGATGTCACAATTACTTTATATCGAACGCACCACCAAGCAGTTGGAGCCTTTCTTCAGAAAGGAAAGTACTCTGGTATTCTGTTCCAATAATGAGGGCCTCATGAATGCCTTAGAAATCACTCATGACCCACAAAAATGGAAGCTATTTCTAGACTCTTCGAAACTGAGTCTTAAGGCTGTGCTTTTGTACAATGGAAACCATCTTCATCTATTCCAGTAGTGCATGCTATCCACATGAAAGAGACATACGATAACTTAAAGCAGCTACTGGATTCCATTGAGTATAACAAGTGCAGCTGGCACGTCTGTGGTGATTTGAAGCTAGTTGCCCTTTTTAATGGGACTGCAGCAGGGATATACAAAATACATGTGTTTCTTATGTGAGTGGGATAGCCAAGCAAGTGAACTGCACTATTTGCAGAAGGAATGGACTTGCAGACAAAATGTAGCAGTTGGAGAGAAGAACATTCAGCACCCAGCTCTGGTCGAGGCTCACAAAATCCTGCTACCACCCCTTCACATCACACTTGGTTTGATGAAGAATTTTGTGAAAGCCTTGGACCAGACCTCACCAGCTTTCGATACCTGCATGAAAAATTTCCTCAACTCAGTGAAGCAAAGATTAAAGGGGGAGTTTTTGTGGGTCCTCAGATTCGAGAGCTCTTCAAAGATGACCAGTTAACAACTTGCTGAGGGTGATGCGAAACAAGCATGGAATGCTTTTTGCCTAGTGTCTACAAACTTTTTTGGGAATGTTAGGGCAGAAAGCTATAAGGAACTAGTAGAAGACATGCTGTTGCAGTATCAGAAACTTGGCTGCCATATGTCTCTAAATATCCCCTTCCTTCATTCCCATCTGGATTTCTTCCCTGAAAACTGTGGGATGGTTAGTAATGAACATGGCGAACATTTTCAGCAAGATGTAGCATCAATGGGACAAAGATACCAGGGAAAATGGTGCACTACCATGCTGGCTGACTACTGCTGGACACTCCCCAGCGATGCTCCTGAACGGCTGTACAAGAGACAAGCGAAGAAATCGAAGAAGTAGTCTATGACTTGATTTTTTACAGGTATTAACCGTAGGCCTATTACTATTGCCATGCATTTCGTGATGTAAACATCAATTAATTGCAGATTCCAAAAAAAAAAACTGGAGCCAAAATTAGAATTTGACCGTCATATTCATGTTGAGCACATACAAATTGATAGGAAATAACTAACTTTATTTCAGTGATATGACTTTTGTAAAAATTTGTTGACCAGTGTTATCTACTGTTCTTCTGTGGCCTGAGCATCCTAGTTGGTGAGGCCTGGCTAAAATACTTCTTTCATTTTCCTTATTTTCCACAAATAAGCAAAACATGGCAATATTAAGGAAAGAGAGTGGTTATTCTTCTCAGTTCCTCCATCCCACAACTGTCCCATCCTACCCCCACCCTTGCCATTGAATGATAAAGCAACTTTCTCAACACCAGAAACCAAGTAGTAAGAAAAAAAAAAGTCAACATGAAACTCAGATTAAAGTAGATGAGATGAAAATTATTTTTAAATGACTACAGAGCTCTGTGCACACATGTAACTGGCTTCCTGTGAGACATTTTTGCTTCCCTCCCGTTTGGAAACAGCTTTTGTTAACAAAATCCTCCTGGGTAGGTCAAGTCCTGTTTCTGAGTATTCCTTGACTAATGCAGATGTTTAGTTTTAGAAGTGCCCCTCTTTTCTCTGACTGGATATGTAATGCTTTCATACTTGAAAAGAATCTCTTTAAATCCTTTTTCTTTTTTTTTTTTTTTAAAGATCTATTATATTTACTTATGCATACAAGAACTGGGGTCTAGGACAAGAGGTGCAGAAGGCGAGAGGGTTCACCAGAGACAGAGTGGGGAGCAGATCAGGCAGATCTACTGAAATACACTGCTGAGGGGAGCAGTAGGTGAGATAGGAGAGGTCTGCTGCGCCATGTAGGTTACCTCCTGGCCGGGGGTGGAACTAGTGCTGCAGTGGCTGCTGATACAGGTTGATAGTGTTGAGACTTTAACCCCTGCACCACTGGGGAGGCCCTTAATCCTTTTTCAACCTGGTGTTTCCCTAAATATTAGAAATAGCGAGAACTCAGACTCTGGAATATGGGGTGCAGGAAAACTTTAAGCAAACTTCCTAAAGCTTAGTTTTCAATGAAAGTTAACACAAAGCATTGCAGATCTAAGGGAAGTGAAGTGCCTTCCTTTCTATGTTGTGCAATAAATGCACATCACTTCCACATCAGAAACAGATAAGCACTTCCAACAAGTGACCTGCAGGCACGGTCATTTACAAGGTTAGGTACTTGATGCTGTTTCTAGCACATTATTTTCCTTTTACTATATTTTCTGCTTCCTTTCCATGGCCAGCCCCCCCATATATCCATTCCATCCCACCACCCTCTATGCTCCAATTCACAAATTAAAGTGTTTCTGCTGGGAGTTATATATCCCACTGGATGACAGGAGTTCACTGCGGGAGTTCAAGTAGTTGAAATATCCAGATGGTCGTCATAATTCTTCACCTTGCTTATCAATGTGCCTGGTTGTTCTTTTTCCTTATATTCATCATCAAAACAGCTTTTAAAGTCATCCTTCTCCCAAAATGGAAAGGTGAGGGCCTCCCTGGTGGCATAAGGGTTAGTCTCAGTTTTATCACCACTACAGCCTGAGTTTGATCCCCAGCCAGGGAGCTAACCCACATGGCGCAGCAGACCTCTCCTGTCTCACCCGCTGCTCTCCTCAGCAGTGTACTTCAGTCGATCTGCCTGTTCTTCTCCCCACTCTGTCTCTGGTGAATTCTCTCACTTCCCATACCTCTGGCCTACACTCCAGTTCTTCTATGCATGAGATAGATAAACAAATAAATCTTTTAAAAAATCATTTAAAAAAAGTGGAAAGGTGAAACTTTAAGTAAGGTGTTCCAAACCAACATTAGACATAACTGAATTCAGAAAATAAGCTTCTCAAAACAAATATTGATGGACATACAATGAACATGCCTTAAAAATGTTTGCCTTTTCTATATGAATAGACTTGCTTATTCAAGTTTTTTTGAACAACAATTTATTGAATCCCTACTTTGGGACATTTTTCTCAGCACTTAGTAAATTTCAGTAAATAAAATGATGGCCCTGAAACTGTGAGAGTTTTCATTTCAGGTGGTTTGTGATAATAAACACACGATAACAAATCAGTAAATTAGATTGCTTGTTAGAAGTTTCCCATGTGATACAGGAAGTTTTCCCATATGATACAGGGGTAAAAAGAGGATGAGAAAACACAATAAGGGGAATTAGGAGAATGGGTGTTGGATTATAGTATAAAATAGGATGATGGGGACACACTTTGAACGAATGGAATCCTTAACCAGCTGCCGTGATTCTGTTGCTTAGAGGGTGTAGTTGGAAAAATTTAGGTGAAAGGAATATCATGCTGGTGTTCTTTTGTTTAGTCATAGTTGTGTTCATTTGCATAGAGTCAAAGAACATTTCAGGCTAAAGTAGTAGCCAGTGCAAAGGCTCTGAGTTGGGAGTTTGCCTGACATATTTGAGGAACGCAAGAAGAAGAATATTGCTGGAGAGGAGTGGGTACAGGGGAGAGGAGAAAGAGAAGGCAAGGACAGGGACTAGAGTTAGAAAACGGAGCCAAGCAGACCATTGTAAGACTGACTCGATCTGAGTGAACTGGGGAGAGTCTCAGCAAGCAGTAACCAGGTCAGATTTAGGTTTCAAAGGGTCACTGTGGCTGCTAGGCTTAGAATAGAATGTGGGAAGGCAAGAATGGAAAAAAGGTCAGGAAGCCAGTAGTGCTGCCTCCAGTGTGCTAGGAGAGGTGGGTTAGGAAGGTAGAGAACGGACGGTGAGCACTAAGTGTTCACTTGAGTTTGTGTTTATGGATTTAAAATGAGACTAATCACAGGGATATGTTCTCCATAAGGTCCCCAGGTTCAGGTCTGGAGAAAGCAGAAAGTTGGATTTATGTAGCAGTGGGGTTTCCCCAAATAAATATACAAACATGCAGAAAGGCAAAGAAATGGATGGTGTGTGCAATTGAGAGGGAGGGAATTCAAGTGGCTAAAAGGGGTAAGAGAGGGTGAAAAGGTAGAAGAAGAATTGCAAGTACAGTGGGATCAAGGCTTTACAGCAGAGTAGTACATGGGCCCGAGAGTGTCTACAGTCAGGAGATGTTGGTCAGAGATGAGAGAATGCGGATAACATAGTCTAGCAGGGTGACTCCTAGGGAGGAAAACCCCACTAGGTAAAAGGAAATAAGGGACATGCCACATTGCATGTGGCATGTTGAAATGACCAAGAAGTTAAACCCCAAATGGAAAATTAAGGTAAAGAAAGGTATGGTATAATTGTGAGATAAAGTATTGTATAGCTGTTAAGAGTAGAATTTTGGGAAAATGTCTAAAAACATGAGGAAATGATGACAGAATACTAAAGATACTAATTTCACATGCTGTAAAATACAGCTTTATGCACACAGAGAAAAGACTATAAGATGCTTAATACAAAAAATCAAATTGGCTTATCTCTATACAAACTTTTCTTTTTATCTCTTGTATATAAGTTTCCTACAAAGGAAAAATAATGTAACAAGAGAATAAACATTACATTAAAATTCTAGTGCATCATAGCAGGAATATAGGGGAACCAAATGAGAGAGAGAGACATTTAGTGGGGTTGGGAGACGATAAGGGCTCAAAACAGGGGAGAAAAGAGCACAAGGGACTATGGTGACGGTTCACAGGTGAATTGGTGGTGGATAACCTACGGGAAAAACACATTAATGTAAAAGACATAAACAATAATAATAAAAAATAAGAATAAAATTCTAGTACATTAAATTTCCTAAGAGCATTTTTCAAAACTAAAAAAAAAAAAAAAAAAAAACACGAAATATAGTCACAGCTCCCAAATTTCCCAGTCTTTTCATCATAGTATATGTAAGTTATGTGAAATATGACACAATTTTGTGGCTAAAGTTTGAATTTTCTTTCATCTTCAGAGGATTTTCTTTTCATTTAATTTTTTTTCACTGATTTGGGGCTCTGGGAAGTTGCTGTTCTATCCAAAAGTTCTATGAATGGATGTTCAAATATGAGATGCTCCTTCCTTCTGATTAGGACAAATGTCTTCTACAAGAGATATGGGAACATGATACCTATATTTCTAAAGTTTTAGGCATCTCAATCTGGCATGGAAAACCAGAATGTCCATAACTTAGATTACTTCTGTAGAGCAGCTGTGGTCCAGGGCTAAGCAGGAGAACAAAGCTTCTAATGGGATTGGGGGAGGGTGAAAGTAGGGCCAAGTCTTTGCCCCTTAGTAAGGTACAATGTGGGTTGGGCACATTTAAGGAGAGTACAGTTTATTTTAAATTTGTAATTAAGTCTGGTTTAAAGTAAAAGCAAATTCTCTCTCTCACTCTCTCTCTCTCTCACAAACACACACACACACACACACACACACGCGCACACACACACACACACCCTTCTCTCCCATTGGGAACATATAAATATTTGTGTTTGAGAACCTAATGGTTGTCTTATGTTATAAACCAACAACCAACTTTTCTCAAAGAAGTTTTTTCCTGACCTGTAAAGGGAAACTACAGGAGAACGGAAAAAGAGCTCCTTTTGATACTTAATCGAGTAGATTTCTACCAGTGCTTATCTCTAACACTCTCTATAGTCTCACCACATTGACAACAGAGGAATAGGTTTAGGAAGACATTATAAGGAGAGAGTAGGGTCAAACCACGTTACATTTTGGAAAACGTTAATCTCATGCTGACCCAGCCTCAGAAACAAATTCCAATTTCACGGGTCATGAGGATCTAAAATCACAGTACTACTTTCCTGGTGCCTTATCCAAAAACCTAATGCCTACAGCCTGGCCAGGGACGCCCATCTGTCTGTGAAAGGTTGCACACATCTCATTTTGCCAGTGCTTCTATCCCTAAGTACGAAGCCAAAGCAAGTGAAAATAAATATGTAAAACCTCCTTATTTCTACATCGAGTTTGCATTAGACCTTCAATTCAAAATTATATTTCAAGTATTTAGGAAACTTACATTCCTTCTCATACTAGTGACTTTCATTCCACTTTCACAGTAGTATAAATCCTGAGAGAAGGGGAAAGATCTGAGAAGTAATCTAGAGCCAATTTTGCAGATGAGGAAGACTCAGGTCATGAAGTTGAATGGGAACACTAAACTGGAGATCCCAAATTAGGTTGTCATGTGTATTTTCACATAGATTATCTCCTTCACACACACAAACACATGCCCTCAAAGACTTCAAATAGCTTGATATTAAGACTTGAAAGAAGCAAAAAACCAAAAATGTGGTTATAGTTCCTGGCTCAACCATTTTTCCCCTATAAACTGATATTCCTTGTTATTTAAATGTAACATTTCAATTGCATGAGTTCAGACACTTACATTCTGAACAGTCTGAAATGTACAAATATTTTAGAATTATGTGGTAAGTAGAAAAACTTGTTTTCGGTATATTAATATTGAATTTTATTTTCTTCCCATGCCAATTCTTGTAATTCAGTTGATTCTAAATAGAATAAGAACTTGGTTGTACAGTCTCAAAATGCCAAGAACCTCTAGCCTGCATAAAAGTTTGTGCAACTGATGTGATTTTGGCAAAACAAAACAAAACAAAAAAAAATAAAAACCTACTTTTTAAATTAAAAGGCCAAATACTTATATTAAATGCTGTTTATGTTAAAACTAAAATCAACAGCAATAATAATACTAAGTGATTAGTACATTCTAGGCATAGCGGATAGTATTCTACATTGTCTCATTTAATACTTTCAACACCTCCATGGGGAGGGCTACTGTTATTAAGCTTGTTTTATAGATGAGAACTGGAAAACATATGGAATTTGCCAAGATAACAAGTTAGCAAGTAGCAGAATTGAGATTGGAACCAGGCAGTCTCAACTACCCCTTCAACAGATAGCACAGAACAGTCTCAGAAAACTAGAAAAGCATGTTTTGTGTGAATTCAGTTCTCAGATGGTCTGTGTAGTGAACTGATGGCAGATACTGTGCTTAGCACTATATACACTTTGAAACATTGCTTGTCAAACATGGAAAAATAGAAGATTTGTGCTTGTTCTTCTGATCCCAAGACTATTTTCTTTTAATTTTAGTAAGATGTTATGATAGTAGTAATGAAAAAAAATTAATTACATAATCAAACCATTAGGTTAAATGTCTATACAAGCATGACCTACCAATTTTCCAAACTGTTGGTAGAAATTAATGAGTTGATGGACTTTAGCCATTGCATGAAAACAACCCAACATGGCCTTGTAAATCATTGTTGAACTCATTACTCATTACAGATTGTACTCATTATCATGCCACATGTAAGGTCTCCACAAGATTTGCCTGACATCCAAACCGATTCCTAAACTCAAGCAGCTCGTTTCTCTGGTGTGTCAGCTGCTGCAGGTGTTTCTCTATCACAATGAATAATTACATCAAACAAAGACAAGGAATATTCTAAAGCTGACAAAATCACACATCTGAAATCTGTATTTTCTGCCTCTTGGGAAATTAAAATCTACAAGTATAGGGACTTCGGTGCCCATGTCTTAGGGCCATTCCAGGTTTATAAAGAATGATCTTTTCTTTGCAAGCCCAAAGATTGCAAAAATACAGGAAATTAAATGATATTTATAGAGTGGACACCAGCATGCCAGCCTGCTTTCTTAGCTCTGAATCTCCCAACAAAAATAAAAACATTAGCAATCAAAAGGGTGAGCAAGAAATGACAAGTGTTTTGACAGCTCTAGAATACTTTGAGGTATTTTTAGCATATTTCTGAGTCGTATTAGCTTAACCTGTAATAGAATATAAATGAGCCCATATGGCACAGATGTAATTATGTTCCATGTGAGAAATCCCTGTGGTAGGCTGGGGAGAGGGCTTGAGGAGAAGAATACACCAGCCCCACCTCCCTCCCCACCCTCTCCCCCTCACCACATGTGCCTTCTGGAGGGCATGATTTACACATCATTTGCATTGAGAAGAATATGAAGAAACATAATGCTAACAACACAGTACTGAAAAGGGCAAGGGAAAGATTGGGGATCCCTAGGGGTGCTGCTCTCTGTGACTGACATCCAGTTAGGAGCAGAGGCAACCTCCCCTCGGGATCACATTTGATGAAGCGATCTTTGATTATGTGGGCACAGCAATCATGAAGCGTAATTATTATTACTGCAAGAGAATGGGCAACAAATCTCTGGGGAAAGCCTCTGTCACAGACACTTTGCTGGCGCAGGCTGGAAGCAAATGTTCTCCCAAGGATCATTTTCATTCCAACCTGATATTTAGCTGAAGCTTCTTTGACTACCAGTCATGAAACATTAAATATAGATTAGAGCCAGAGAGATGTTGAAAGTTGAAATTCACCGGAGGTGCACGCTTGTGTCCTTGAGAAACAGCCTGAATGCTGTCCAGATGTTGCAGCAGCAAGGCAGAAAGGTCTCAAGCTGCAAGAGGCCACAACAGAAGAGAGAGGGGGGAATGTTTAGCATTCCACCGGCCTTCTGTTTGGTTTATTTGTACTACATTCATTTAGCAGAGAATCCTAACAGGCTGTTAGTGGTAGATGTAGCAAAGTGTTCGCTATCCCAAAAGAATGAAGAAATGCTTTTGTGCCAGGAAAGGGAGTAATTCAAAGCACATAATTGATTTTCTACAGTTCCAAACTGTGATAAGACTAAGGCCTAGCAACAGAAACATATGTTAGCACTTTTGTCCGTGTTTCACAATGAATCCACAAAAAAGAGCACCCCTTTAACTAGTAGATGGTTAACTTGCTTTGAACATCTCACTAGACATTAACAGACACTTGTGGTGGAATTTGGAATGAATGGGCCCGCTTTGGGACACTCTGCACGAGGGTAGCAGTGCTGTGCGAAGCAAAAATCAGCCCCCAGGTATGGGATGGAAACACCTCTTCTGCTGCCTCAGTGAATGTTGATGTTGCATTTACATGGGAGATTCTCGCCACCTCCTCACCCCCTCACCTCACCCACTTTTGCAAAAACAAATCAGAGAAATCTAGTCTGGTATAAATGAGAAGCATGTATGTATCTTGTGGGAAGAGCCTTGCTTCTTAGCAAGTCTCAGTAAACAAGAAATATTTAATCAGTCACCACAGAGGCTGGAAGCAAAGCTGGAGATGAGGAGATGAGCTGCAGGCAGGATAGGAAGTGAGACCCAGGAATTCCTTGCTGGTGAGGGTTGACAAGTGCTGAATTGGATGAACAAAGAATTTTTCAGTTCCACAGACCTTTAGAAACAGGAGGAACTGGTTAGTTCCTCGGGTCTTTCTGGGAGCAAAGAGCTGGATTAGATGACACACTGACACACACACACACACACACACACACACACACACACACACACACCCTTTTCCAGCTCTAAGATTTTACCTTCCTATCAAACTAGCTCACGGATTTTTTGAATCTCTCCCCACCAAAAAACAGGGGGGCGGGGGACCTAAAGCTTTGTGTGAAGTTGCAACAGTCACTGGAGGACTCTCATCATTGTGCTTCAGGGCCAAGGTGATCATTAACAGTCAGCAAGGCAAGCGCCCCGAGGCATGAGAGAGCAGGGAGGCAGCAGAGTCGACTCTTACCTTTTAAGCACCCCTCCCCAGCTCACATTGGAGGCCCTTTCTGCAATGTCAATTTTTCTATTTATTCCAATGGTGGAAATAGATTTGTATTGAATAACCTTGAAGTCATGTTAAACAAATATAATTCACCAAAAGGGTTGGGGTGGGGGGAGCCAGTTCCTGCCAATTGTCAGCAACCTTTGTTCCACTTACATAAGAACCCTGGTAATGGCACAAACGTAGCCTCAAGAAATACCGCCAAACTCCATCAATGTATATTCCTTTCTGTTACAGGCTTAGGGTGGGGGGCATCAATGGGAAATACATCATTCGAGAGGAGTTCCTGGAATTGGAACTTAGAGGATAAAAAAGGACACGAGATTTTTCTGGGTAAATGGGGTCGAGTGTATAAGGTGCTGAGGAGGGCATTCTTGCAGTTGGAATAGAGCGCAGACTTGAAATTGCAAGTTGTCAGGGAATTGCAAATAGTCTGGTAAAGCTAGAAGGTAATATGCTAAGTGGGGAGGGTAAAATGACAAAATGGCCAGATAGATAGATAGAGGCCATCCTGGCGTTCTTGACATTGAAGAGGTTGAGGAATAGTGGAGAAAGGACACTGCAGAGCCTGTGAGACCCTTACATGGTGTGACAGTGTCCAGATGAAAGGGGATGAGTCTCTGAGCTGCAGTGGGGCAGAAGCATAAAGAACAGATAGGGGAGAAGTTAAGGAGGTGACATCTACTGGACTGAGCATCTTTCAGAATATGAAGGACAAAGGAAAGGAGCAATCTAGGATGATTTTCAGGTAAAATGAGCAAATAATCCCCAAATCATTTTAATTTAATTGTCAAATTGATTATTAAGTAGTCATTACTTAAAGCAGCAATTCCATGCTGCTGTGTTTGATTTTTATTTGATTTTGGGGAGACTTGCCCTGGAATTTCCCCAGTACCCCGAGTGAGCAGCGGAAGGAAGGTGCATGGAAGAAGGGCTGGGAGGAAGATGCCTGTGCCCGAAGCCACTGGACTGTGGGCAGTTGAGAAAAAGTGATTATATTCGTAAGCTACTTTTGGAAAAGTAACATGACAAAGTGATTCAAATTCTTTAATATTATTGTACCTTTGCCCCAATAAATTACATTTGTAGGAGTCAAGCCTAAAAAAATGACTGAAACTACTCAAACATTGTGTAAATGTTCTTTGCAGCATTATTATAATGGGAAAAATTCTAAATAATCAACAATTGAGGCATAGTTAAATAATTTTTCTAGAAGTAGTAGTTGATAGTTATACAGGATGACAAAATAAGAAGCATAAAACATTGGAAAGGAAACAAAATAGTCACTATTTACAAATGAGATGGACATCCATGTGGAAAATCCCAAGAGAACCAACTGAAAAATTACTATAAACAATAAGGAAATGCAGTAAAATGACAGATTACATGGCTGGTAAAAAAAAGTCCACAGCTTTATTATATACATTGTGCAACCAGTTATAAAATACAGTAGAATGAAAAAAATCTTTTTTGCCAACGAGACATAAAATGACTGAATAAATGAAAAGATATATACTAGCTGAAAAAAAAACTGTAAAAATGCCACTTTGGGAAAAAGTGATACAATAATATAAAAAAGTCAATTCTCTGTAAATCAATCTATATGTGTCACGAGTTTCTTAATAAAGTTACTAGTGAACTGTTAGTGATGGTGACTGTTAGGTGATTTGTTTTCTTTTGTTTTTGAATAGGCAAACTGAGTCTAAACTTCATGGGAAGAAGTATGGCATTCAAGAATATTCTAGACATTTTTATCCTAGACATTAAAAAGTAATGAAGGGAGACTGGTCTTATCTGCCTTAATAGGCCAGCAGGCACTAGTAATTAAATCCATGGCTCGGTCAGTGGAAGAGCACTGTGAGTCCAGAAATAGAAGCAAATACATACTGGGATTTAGCATATGGTGATAGTCTAGATCTGTCTGGTCTTAAATTCCAAAGAGATGATGGTCCCTTTAAAAAGAGTTACAGTGTTTCATCATTCAATAGATGTTGACTATTAGAAAATATATCTTGCTTCCATTCTTTACAAGATTCAGGGATGGGGTATTTATTTGTTTCAATACAATTGTTTTTGCCAGTTGAAGCATATATACTTCCCGACATTTGTGCATTCCCCACATTTGTATTTTGTAATATTACTAGACATCCAGTGAGTATTATAAGTGTGACACTTTTGCTTAATGCAGACATTTCTGGGTACCCATAGAAACAAAGCCATTTACATTATCATCTTTAGCAAAAGGTTTGATAGGTGAGGCATTTAAAACTTCTGGCTAAAATAAGGTTTGGGGATTATTAACGGATTTAATTTCTGCAAGCCATCCCCATGACACATTACCATGGCTAGCTAAGCATTAACTGGATTTTCCATCCGCTTCCCATATTGTTGGGCTCAACCTTAACTTGTCAGCTTGGGCAAATCCCTTAACCCCTGTAAGCCTCAGTTTCTTCCTCTGTCAAATGAAGGGGTTAGGCGAATTGATCCCTCCAGGCCCTTCTTACTCAAAGCTTCTGTTATTCTGAGTTCAGCAGCTTGTTGCCAGACTCTGCTGCACTAAGCATAAGGGGAAACAAAGGGAGGTATGTGCTTAGCTAAAAAACAGTGCAGACATTTTAGGGGAAGTGGTTGCCAGTGGGGTTTTGTTGTTGTTGTTGTTTTGAGCCTGCAAGTCTATGTTTTAAAAGAAAAAGCATGCTAATCCATATTTGCAGATATATACATTTTATTGCTGTGTGTGTACGTATGTATTAAGGATACAGTCCTGACATGTTAAGTTCATTGAAATACATCCCAAAATTATAAAACTAAAAGTCCTCATATTTTCTTCCCATGTCTTGATGGATCATCATGTTTGGCCTTTAGAATTGCTGGTTTAAATCAAAAAAGATAAATTCATGCAATTTGCAGCAAAATGGATGGAGCTAGAAGGGATCATGCTCAGTGAAATAAGCCAGAAGGAAAAAGAAAAATATCTAATGGATTCACTTACAGGAGGAATATAGGCAAACCAAATAAGGGGTCAGGAGGAACAAATAATAACAACAATAATAATAATAAACTAGCAGGCAACCATAAACAAGAGACATTCTGTGAGGGACGGGGAGGAAAAGCACAAGGGACTATGGTGATGGTTTACCAGAGAACTGGTGGTGGGAAATTTATGGGAAATACACAATAATGTAAAAGATATTAAAAAAAAAAAATATATATATATATATATATATATCTCAGTCTCAGTGGCATACAAAAAAAAAGAACTGCTGGTTTAGAGAATACAACTAGTAAGTGTACTTTTCAATTAGTATATTTAATAGGGAGCAAACTGATAGAACCCAAAAGTTTTTCTATTACAGCAAAAAGAAAAAAATACTCAAAATGATTTTTTTAGCTTGTCAGATGCTACCAATTAATTTGTGGTTGGGAAGCAGCCAAACATGGTTTTAAAAAATTCCTGAATCTGAAGTCACAAAACCATGGCTTGAATCCCCATCCCCAGAAGCTTCAACCACTATCCGTGAATCTTAATTCTTGGGCCTTAATTTCTTCATGTATTAAATAGAATTAATATTATATATCTATATTATATGTTATAGATATATACCCAATATTATATATGGATATATATTTATATCTAATATTATAGATCTAACAAAATTATTGTGACCAAATAGATCTTACACGCACACACAGTGTGTTGCATTATACAAATGTGAAGTACAAGAATGTCTAAAATCTAATCCATCATATCCTTCTAAAACTGACCTGATTCTCACATACGTGTATGCTAACCAGATTGCTATGAACTGTATCCTAAATTGATAAAACCTCTATTAAGAGTCAAAGGAACAGGGCCTCCCTGGTGGCGCAAGGGGTTAAGTCTCAGCACTGTGAAGCAATCAGCAGTCACTGCAGCAGGAGTTCAATCCCCGGCCAGGGAACTTCCCATATGGCACAGCAGACCTCTCCTGTCTTGCCCGCTGCTCCCTTCAGCAGTGTACTTCAGTCGATCTGCCTGTTCTGCTCCCCACTCTGTCTCTGGTGAATCGTCTCAGCCCTCCACACCCCACACACCTCTGGCCTGCACCTCAACTCTTGTATGCATAAATAAATCAATCTTTAAAAATAAAAGAGGCAAAGGAACAAAGCAATTAAATTTGTAAAAACCTCATCTTTGTCACAGAATATATTCCAAGGCAGACAATAGCTATTTTGTTAACAGGGTCCTCCTTCTTGCTCTGTTCACATCCTGCTCCATCCACCCTTCAACATTAGCCAACTAGTAGTCATTCACTTTTAGTACGCCTCCCTGGCAGGATGGGGTTACCCCTTCTTGGGTACTATCCACCTATCCAATGATTTTTCTGCCCCATTATCAAACTTCCCTAAACTGCAATGACCAGTGACCCATTCTCAGAACTTTGCCACCCTCCCACTCCCCAGTCAGGAGAACAGTGTCCCTAGGAATATGACATATATATCATCTCTTAATGATAGGTTAATTTATGACCACTCACCATGGGTATTTGCATTTTTAACAGAGAATAGATACCTGAAAGTACAAGTATTATTAAGCCAAAACAAGAGCAAACTAATATTTGAATTATAAAAAGCTTAGAATTGGGGGAAGGGTAGGGAGGTGGGGTGTTGACTTTAGCTCCCACTCTTGCCCTTGCTGCTGTTGTCACAAGTTCTCTCAGAACTCACACTTCTAACCGCAGCCCCCAAGCCCGTATCCTGGCAGTCAATTTCTTTTTTTTTTTTTTAAAGATTTATTTATTTATACATACAAGCTGGGGCACAGACCAGAGGCGTGGGGTGGCAAGACGGTCCACCAGAGACAGAGCGGGGAGCAGAACAGGCAGATCAGAAATACACTGCTGAGGGGAGCAGCGGGGGAGGCAGGAGAAGTCTGCCGCACCATGCGGGACTCTCCCCGGCTGGACGTCGATCTCGCATCGCTGCGGCCGACAGCTCCACAGCGCCGAGCCCAACCGCTGCACCACCAGGGAGGCCCTCTTTTTTTTTTTTTTTTAAGATTTATTTTATTTATGCATACAAGCTGGGGTGAAGGCCAGAGGTGTGGGAGGGTAAGAGGATTCACCAGAGACAGGGTGGGGAGCAGAACAGGCAGATTGACTGAAGTACACTGCTGAGGGGAGCAGCGGGCGAGGCAGAAGAGGTCTGCTGCGCCATGTGGGAAGCTCCCGGGCCAGGAATGGAACTCGTGCTGCAGTGGTTCTGGAAAGCTTCATAGTGCTGAGACTTAATCCCTTGCACCACCAAGGAGGCCCCTGGCAGTCTATTTCAATCTGGGGCCCAAGAAGCAAGGACCACAGTAATCTTTCTACAAACAAATGGAACTCAGAACCCACCAATGTTTAGCTTTTCAGACTCAGGAGTGCCCCCTACTGGACTCCTGCCTTGTTCCCAATCTTCCTAGGTGTCAACCCTGCTGTCTTCTATTGATAACTGATGGCAGTAACATGTATATACCACTTGCTTTGTGTCAAGATCTACTGTAAGTGCTGTACATATTTTAATTCATATAATCCTTGCAACAAGCCTATGACATTAAAATTACATATCAGAATGGAAGTCAGATGAATATCAATCCTAGAACATTTACTATTAGTATGTCTGTTTTAAAGATTCAGTATTCTTTTGACAACTATTTAACTATTTTTGAATTTCTACTACATGCCTGGCACTGTTGTAATCCATAGGGATACTTTTGGGGAAAAAAATGCAAAAATCTGTATCCTCGTAATAAAGATAATTTTTAGAAAGACCCTTGGCAGATAGCTTAAACCAGACCATACAGTCAGCTATTCCTAGGCTGGACCTTACCTTTTGCCATTGATGGTACTTCTCAACTTTTGTAGAGTTTTTATATTTACACTCATTGGAATAGCAGCCCATTTGCTCACATTTACAGTTTCATCTCAGACTTTATTTGTACCTCTGTGGGCACTGGGAACTAAGTTGTCAAATCTCATATCTCTCACAAAGGCAGTTGCTCAGGGAAGCAGGCTGGTTGATGGCAGAAGTGTAGTTGTCTGTGTGCACACTTTGATCAGAAGAAGAGTTAAATTTCCAGTGCCAAAACTCTTAAAAAGCTATAACCCTTTGGAAAGCGCTTGAAGTGAAAACAAATACACATTGCAATGGAAACCTACATGTTAGAATTCATTAAAGACAAAGTCTCAACTTATTCTCTTCATGAATTACAAGCAAAGTAAATTAGGATCTTAATCTCATAGATTCTCTATAAAGAAATTTTCTACCATTAACATCTTGACAGAATTGATGTGGCCAGCTGGGATGAGAAGCACTGTATTTCTAAACCTGATCCCCAGGTTTTTAACATAAAAATGTCCCATTGGGCTGGAAAGTCTATTATCCTGGGAAGAAAACAAGGCAGAGAGTAAAATCAAGTAACTAAAGTGGGGCATATCACAACACCTCCGACAGGATTACCACACTAGACAAGGTAGGTTGTTTTGGGGTTGCCACTGGGTGATGACTAATTTTCAAGACAATAATGTGAAAGAAGAGGAGGTGCTAAGGTTACAAACCTCCTACTTCTATCTTTGCCAAGTCATTCTTGTGAGATGTTATTCCCCTCCCTATCTTCATGAGGAAGTGTCAGTTATATAATTTTATATATTTTTTCTGATTAAAAATACATGCTTAGTATAAAATGCCAAACATTATAAAATGAAGAATTGAAAGGGACCGTTCCTCATAATATGTCTATGCCTTCCAATTTGTCCAAGCCAGAATTATTTGACAATTATTAGTAGCACACCTTTGTCAAAGGCATTCCTATTTGAATGATAAATTACATGTTACCCTATAAATAACCCACACCCAAGACTAAACTGTTTAGTTACTTTCAGTTCATTTTAAAAATTCACCCTCACCCACAAATTTTAAGAGCTCTGAAAGGTATCTTCCTTGTGCTCAAGAACATGACCCCCCACTTATTGTGTGCTCCCCACTGTTTTGCTTTCCCTGAGACTTGCTTCTGAAGGCAGCAGCATCCAAGGGCTTCCACGGGGGCACTTCTGCAAGGGCTCCCCTGCCCCACTGGCAGAGGGCCACCTCCACTTACTGTCAAAGCCAGCTGGTCCCACCTGCACGGATGATGCCTGAAGTGATAGCTCTACTGCACCAATGTACCCAAATTGCCAAAGCTGCCAACCTTTCACTCAAAGTCACAATAAACTCTCCAGCCAAGCAGAGCCCCCATGACAGTGGCTTCTTGCCAACACGGCGCAGAGGCAGGCTGCTAGTGTCTTTTACAGATTTTTATGAAAATAGCATGTGTGCTGTTCAATCTTGACCTGCCTTCTTGGTAAGCTTTTGGTACCAATCCATGGGAATCCACCCAAGGGCAGTACACTCCAGATATGCCAGCACTAATCATCCACAAGTTGGGAACTTGATTCTCAGCTAAAGTGAGTTGTTTCCCAGGAGGTACCTTGGTCCTCATTATTAGAATTCTGATAACACTCAAGTTATAAGGCATGTATGAATCACACTGTGATCTCACTTGCCACAAGCAATTGTATCTAAATCTATTGATAACCCTGGTCTCTATTCTCTTTTATTCCCCTTTGTCTTATTTCCCCTACCCTCTCCCATATTTTCTTGACAGGTTTTCAAGTCCTATAGTGTTTTGTTAGAGCAATGTTTGCTCATTTTCTTAATTCCCATAATTCATTTAATTATTTTTTGTGGTTTGAGGAAGTGTGTGTGTTGGCGGGGGGGGGGGGGAGGTCATTCTTGTTGAAATATACTTCTTTTCAACTGTAAAGTTCTAAAAAATGGCACCAGACTCAACATCATATACATGTAAATCCATAACAATTGCTGCTCTAATTGAGAAAATAAGGCTCAGGATTGTTAACAAATCCTTTATGGTATTGACTTTTTGACAGAAGATATAGGTGCCAGGATTCTAAAAATATTAAGTGGGTTCAGGAAGTACAGATGTATTTTCTTTTTCATGGCATCCAGTATCTAAACAAAGGGAAAGGAAGCAGACAGAAACAGTTTTTGCCTCTTCAGCATCTAACAGAAAACCTACTTGGTATTAGAACTGCTTAAGTGAATGTATGTTAAGAAGCAAACCATATCGGAAAACTTCAGTTTGGGTAGTTTTCCACTTCTTGCATTTTTCTGCCTTGATATTCTGAAAGTTTTTCTTGCCAGTTACTTAGTGGCTGACTGTTGCATC
The DNA here is from genome assembly GCA_004024925.1 of Scalopus aquaticus. Classification (NCBI taxonomy): domain Eukaryota; kingdom Metazoa; phylum Chordata; class Mammalia; order Eulipotyphla; family Talpidae; genus Scalopus; species Scalopus aquaticus. The sequence goes on from PVIJ01005284.1 coordinate 40,857, forward strand.
CTGATGATATATTCAAACTTAAGAATTCATTGTAAGGTCAACAAAAAGGTTTTCTCAGAACTGGAAGGAGCTCGCACAGCCTGCCCACATTCCTGCACACTACAGCTCAGCATTTCCTAAGACTTGGGCTTAGTTTGCCAAATGGGACGTTAAGATAATTTTACACAGCCTTCAATTGCTTCAAAACACTGCAGTGTTTTGTATGAAGGAACACATTCTGTGCTAATTGGAATATTTATAACATGGGGATGTCTTGCAGAGTGGAATTTTTAAAAAACCAAATTACACTGAGTTCTCACTGTAACACTCTCCTCAGACTTCCTGCTATGGGACCTCCTTTGGGTGCGAGTGACTTCTAATAATATCCTTCAATGCTGCAGGAATAAAATTCCTTGAAGAGTGTCCAAGATGTTCCAACTGACTCAGCATTGCATCCTAGAGCTATATAGAAATTTCAAGGCAGCAAATAAATAAACCTTAAAATGATTAAATTCCAAATCACATTTTGTTTATTGATAATGATTATAGTCCTGTTTTAGGCACTTTTAAATTTTGCTGGCTCTAAGTCGTTATTTGATTAGTTTATGGTAAAACTGAAACAATCTTATTAAGGAAATAATTTGATCTGCTGAGCCATAACCTTCCTTAACACAGTATGTCTTACTACTTTGAGATCTAGTATATCTCCTCCATTTAGGCATTGATCTAGTGGTAGAACAACACAAAAGAAAATAGTATTTTTACACATTACAAAACTAATCTAAAGTAGATTTGGCAATACGCTCAGTGATTGAGATATTGAGTAAAACAGAAATAGCAGACTAATAAGGGAAAGAGACAAATACATGAGCTCTTGCATGTAGTGAGGCAAGCTCTATAATGATGAAGGTCAAAGCTAAGTAGTGCAGAGGGAGGATATTTAAGTGGGTCTCTATAAACGGGGAAATATATCAGGCAGAGAACACATGTTAAATTATGACATATTTTTCCAAAATTATCTAAAGAAAATCTTTGTATGTATTTGGAATATTTGATGGGAGGTGGAAGGGTGAGGAATGTGTTACTTTAGAATCTTTAGAATCTTTTTTTGTTTTGTTTTTTAAAGATTTATTTACTTATGTGTACAGAGCTAGGGTGTAGGCCAGAGGTAGGTGGGTGAGAGGATTCACCAGAGACAGAGCAGGGAGCAGAACAGGCAGATTTACTGAAATACACTGCTGAGAGAAGCAGCAGGAGAGGCAGGAGAGGTCTGCTGTGCCATGTGGGAAGATCCCTGGCTGGGGATTGAACTCGTGCTGCAGTGGCTGCCAATAGCTTCATAGTGCTGAGACTTAACCCCTGGCACCACTGGGGAGGCCCTATTTTAGAATCTTGAATTAGAAGAACAAAAATTTCCCAATTTCTGAAGTTATATGTATCGAATCCCTTCTTTGGCCCTAAATACATAATTATATTTAAAAGATAAATGCACATATTTCATATTATCCTTGCACACAAAGCTGACATAAGACTGGTTAACTGGTGGGGAAGATGACAGAATTAAAACTGAAATTTATCTTTTTAATCTGGCAAGATGAAGTTATCTTTCCCTGCAAAAAACAAGATTACATGTGCTAGGGGTACAAATAAAGTATGACATTTACGTTAGGAGGTAGAAGCTGAAGAAAACCTGTTTTCCAGGGGAGATGTGCACTTTGCACACCCATGGGTTAAAATCTGAAAGACAGTTTTCATTTTGTGGTCACTTTTAAAGAGGGACAAAAACAAACAGATGCGCATACACAAGAGGGTGAAAAGTCAGAATTACTGACAAAATCAATCTGATGCAACAACCTTTTATTGAGTACCTGCTTTGTGCCAGAAACTGTGGCTATGAAAATGAAGACAGTTCCCTCCTGTGAGACTGATCATCTTCCACTGGGGAAGATGGAAACATAAATTAATCACTATGATATTCTGTACAATGGCCAATCATAAAACACAGAGAAAGGGATATTAAGTCTGGTTAGGGATACCAAGGACCTGCCAAAAAAAAAAAATAACAGGAGTTTGACCTTGAAGACTGGAGTGTGAATTTCCTGTGTTCATTTAAAAGGCTATAATCAAGAAGATGGATAATCACAAGTGTTGACAAGGATATGGAGAAATTAAAACCTTCATACACTGTCAGTGGGGATACCAAATGGTGAAACGACTTTGGAAAACAGTTTCACAAGTGCTTAAAAAATTAAAACAGAATATAAGCCAGCACTACTCCTAAGTATATATACCCAGGAGACTTGAAAACATCTGTCCACACAAGATCTTTATACAAATGTTCATAGCAGCATTATTCATAATAGCTTGAAGTAGAAACATCCAAAGTGTCCACTAGCTGAGAAACTGATAAGCAGAATGTGGAATATCCACATGGTGGAATATTATTCTACACTAAAAAGGAGTGACATACTGATACACGCTAAAACACAGGAATCTAGAAACCATTATGTGAAGTGAAAGAAGCCAGAGGCAAAGCCCCATATGCAATTCTGTTTATATGAAAATCTCGAAAAGCAAATCCATACTGACAGAGATCGTTGCTAGGAGGTGCTGAGGAAGAAGGAATGAGGAATGCCTGCTTATGGGTCAGAGTTTCTTTTTGCTATGATAAAATATTCTGGAGTTAGATAGCTGTGAGGTTGTACAACTTTGTGAAATATCAAAACCACTGAATTTTACATATTGAAAAGGGTGAATTTTGTGGTAGGTGAAGTATATCTCAATAAAATATATTGAAAGAACAAAAAAAAAAAAGAACTAATTGGGGCAGGTGAAATGTGTGGGAAATAAATCAATTTTACTTTTATGCAAAAGACTACTTGATTATCACTTCAACCATCTCCATTTAATTCAGGTTCTTTCTGTTATTTTTAAAACCTCATAAAATTTTTGTTTTAATTAGTCTTGAAATTTATACAATTTGTTATTTAGAAGCAATGATTGCCAAATGATCAATTCTTTTTTTTTTTTCTTATTAGTCATGGACTGCCCTTTAAATTAAGCAAGAAAATAATGCATAGGTAATTAATCAGATCTAATAAATATTCATTTTTGAAATTCAATATCTATATTTATTTAGACCATAAAAAGCATTTTACTAATAAAAAAATTATCAGGAGTTGTTGTCTATATTTCCTAGCTAGACTTTAACATGGGTAGTGAACATGTTGGCAGAAGATATTTCTTCCCAGTATATTCCATAACACCAAGGAAGAGGATACTTGAAATTTTCCAAGCTCCAATAAGTTCCATGGAATAAAATTACTTCATTCTTAAAAGATGTGTCTATTCTTTCCTCTCGACTGTGATTATTCTTTCCTATGAAGCAAGTTCTTAACATGCTTAAGACAACATGAGTTTAGATATCTAAGGTTTGGGTATTTTTTAATCTTGTAAAATCAGTTGGGATATATTTTAGTCCTGTCTTACTCACATTTCCCAGTTACCTGCATCAATTGATGTGAACAACAATGGCGCTTTGAAGCACTCAAGTACAACAATGGAAATGATCGCATTTCTTAGTTAATGAATGAATTACGCTTTCATAAGGCTTTGTTTATGGAAATAAATAGAGTATTACCTTGATTAGTGAATTCCCTGGGAAGGAAGGGTCTTCTAAGAAGTCAGTTGTATTAAAAAAACTAAACAAATAAAATTAGAAAGAACGGGAAGCTGAGCTGCCGGAGAAGCCTCCACGCACAGGTTCTGCCAATGACTGCCCCACTGAAAGCAAATAGGCTCAGCCTGGGGGAACTAGGAGCCCTTTGAAGTCCCTCCTCTGCCTGCCTGTCAAGCCTCCACCTGCTGCACTGACTCCCTTTCTGCCTCAGCCTTAGTTAAGAATCAGCACCTTTCCCCTTCCTTGAAGGGAGAGTGAAGGAGACTGCTCTGAGAGTCTAAGGAAAGGGTTAACTCTAACTTAACCTCTACTTACAGAATCAAAGCCCTCGTTCTTTTTTTTAACCAAAAAAAAAAAAAAAAAGTTAAGTGCAGCACTATGAAGCTATCCTCAGACACTGCAGCATGAGTTCGATCCCCTGCCAGGGAGATTCCCACATGGTGCAGCAGACCTATTCTGTCTTGCCTGCTGCTCCCCTCACCAGTGTACTTCAGTCGATCTTTCCTGTTCTGCTCCCCACTCTGTCTCTGGTGAATTCTCTTACAACCCCACACCTCTGGCCTACACCCCAGCTTGTATGCATAAATAAATAAATCTTTTTAAAAAATTAAAATGAAAATAATTTTAGACTTGGGAAAACCACTCAGTGGCCTTGGGGAAGGACTGACAGCTGGCTGTTTCAGGTTTAGATGTTTAGGGGCAAAGACAAGCCAGATAAGACAGGTCTTCTCCCTAGGAAGATTTCTAGAAAGCTAGTTCTTACAGTTTTCAGGCTCTGAATCCCAGTGAAGCTGCTGCAGTATCTTTCTTGCAGGCACAAGGCATAGTAGGGACTTGTCTTGAAATTGTGTGTGCTGAACTCTTTATGCAAGCTTGAGAAACTGTATTGTCCCAGGGGGGCAGTGGTGAAGTAGAGGCTCCTATCGGCACTGCCAGTCTGTGTATCTTACGATTTTATTCGCTGTCAGCCTGATCCCACTTGGGTGGGCTAGTCTGTTCCTTCTCTAAGCCATTTCTATGAACGCTGTGGATCCTTTCCCCATTTCCCTACTTGACCTAGCCCAGTGTTTCAAAGGGCACTTCAAGAACCTTTAGCACCTGAATCACTAGAATGGAGGTTTCTAAGCCCCTCCGCCAGGAAAAAAAAAAAAAAAAAAAAAAATCAGTCTCTGAAAATGAGTCCAGAAATCCTCATTTTTATTAAGTTCCTTGAGTGACTCTTACATATACTCATTTGTAAGAGTTCCTGGTAACCCATTGCCACCTCTAATGAATATTGTATATATTTGAAGATTATCTGGTTTTATTTTAGTTAACATCAAATGAGATTTCATTTTAACTTGCCTTATCTGAGATCTTCAGACATACCCTACATTTCCTACATTAATTCAGCGTGGCTCTAATGAAGCTATATATTATTAAAACAAATCTTTATTTTCAAAGCAATTACTGCATTCAAGTGACCTCTGGTCTGTTACTGAATTATCCTTATCTGGGGTGATGGAAATGCTAAAGAGAGGACAAATGGTATAAAATTTTGAAGGAAGATAACTGGCACAATATTATACAATAACTTTTGTATATGTTAACTCATCACTGATTTTTAAAAATTCTACCATCTCTCTGTATAATCTCTGCAAATTCACATGCCTGCAAATAACATATCTCTGTGAGTAGCTATTAATGCTTGAAACCTTTCTTAAACAGTTGCTGTAATAGGCATATTTTTTTCAGAATTTTTTAGTGTTTCTAGAAGGAAAACATACTTTTTTCCGTAACCGTCTAGGTAGAAAAAAAGTCTTGCCGTTGATTTCTAATATATACTAAAAATTACATTTTATGGAACATTTTTAAAGACGCATTTGCAATGCTAGAAAAATTTCTCCTCCAAAAATGTCAACCTAACATTTTAAACTAGGGCAGGTGTATTCATCACCTGAATGTATATATAATGTAACTCAGGTCGTTGAGATTTTTCTTTTTCAATAAAACGTTAAAGATTATGAGGGGAAAAAAATCCTCTATAACATGATGGTAACTTCATAAATAATTAAACTCTGTAATCACAACTAGAAATACAAATAAAGTTAATCAGAGGTGAGATGAACTACGCCCATGATCGCTCACATTTAGCCCTTCATTGAAGGGCAAAAATGCAATCATTTGACAGATAATTTTCTGATGAAGTCATATCAGTTATGCATACAGTTGTTATCAGTTGTATCACTTATAATAAAAAAATAGTGGAGAAGGGCATTGAAATTCATTGAAATTCATCAACCACTGTCTCTTTTTGAACTATTTCTGGGAAATATACAAAATTTGAATCCAGAAGGATACCTATTGACAAAACATGCAGTGTATATGTAACAAAAAAGGTTGCAAACAAGAAGATATGTAGCAAGGAAGAGGAAGAAAAATGCATCTAGAAATTGTAGAGAAATCTGGTAGATTTATAGGATTAGGACTGATCTACAGACTGCTTAAAGGAAAAGGGGGTGAAGGGAAAGGGGAAATCAATGAAGAATTGGTCACTGAGAGAAACATACTTTGAGAGAAGCGAGGACATAAGGAATTTAGAAAACTGAATTTTTCAGCTGGAATTGTAAAGAATGAGAATTTGGTGGAAATGTTCGTAAAAGAAAAATCTTCCAGTTTTTTCCAATAGCTAAGTATAAATGTGACAGCTAGAATAATGGCCCTCCAAAGATGTCCACACTCTAATCCTGGAACTTTATCCTGTATTGATTTAATAACAATTCCTTAGAAGCAGGGAAACATTCCAATGGGAGAGACTCTGACAGTGAGAGAATAAGCACAATGTTGCTGGCTTAAAATATGGGGTAAGGGTGTCCTGAACCATGGGGGGTGGCCTCTAGAAGCTGAAAAAGACAAGGAAAAAGATTCACCCCATAAAGCCTCCAGAAAGAGACAGCCATTCAATATCTTGATTTTAGCTAATGACACCAGCAACAGACTCCAGCCCATAAAAGTGCAAGACAGTAACTTGTGTTTTCCAAGTTTGTGATAATTTGTTACAACAATGGTAGGAAACCAATCACTTGAGTGTGACCAAGTCCCCAAAATGACTAGCTGCTCTTTTTATATGAAAAAATTATGAAATGGCCAATATATGGCTTTGATATAAACTCTCAACCCTGCTCAGCTTCATGTACCGAAATCTAGTCAGTATGTTTCAGTTAGTATCAAAGAAGTATTTATTGAATAACAAATGTTTGCAATATAGTCAACAAAGCCAACATAGGATTCCTGCAATACCTCAATTAGTTATCAATCCAGGCGAGGAGCATATTTCTAAAAGGAAATGATGATTCTCTCCCTGGTCACAATTTAGAGTGGCCTCAAAGGGGTGTTGCCATGTTACACAAATGTACAACCTATCAATTAGGTCAGAATTGTTTGCAGCAGTAAAGAATTTGAATTTGAAACAGTATATCCCAAAGCAGGCATGAATGCATGGAAATGCACTTATGCTTTAAGAGCAACATCACTAGTTGATTAATATACATTATATGTGTCATTTAACCTTAAGGTTATCCATTAACTTAATCTTTTATGTGAATGTTTTGTAAAACATGCTGAGCCTGCAAAGACGATGCAGGAAAACATTAGGTTGCATCATGCCTTTTCAATTTCCGTGAACAATGATAATGAATTGTAGAAGAGGGGAGGAGGAGTGGGAATTATGGGAGTCAAGAGAAAGGAGAGGAGGAGGGGGAAAGAAGAGAAGAGAAAAAGGAAAAGAAACATGCAGGGAGTAGAGGAAGACTGATATTTATAGATGACACTCTAGTGCTAAGAATACTATTATGTTTTTTATTTCTTTGACTCTCCTAAAAGTCATGAGAATTAGCAAAAAAAAAAATGTTATTAAAGATTTTCCACATTACCTGAAAATACAGCAAGCTTATCAAATCTTTGGTAAGCTGAACTGCATAGAGACAATTACCACTGATTTAGATGGAGTGTTCCCAGACCTGAAAAATAACCTCCTAAATCACACCAAATAACACCTAAATCCTAAAATAACATAAAAATACAGTAAAAGCAAGAATGATAGAATAAATATGCAGCCTGTATAAAGATGTTTTGGGGCAGGAACTTGTTGGTGCCATCTTTCTGCTATGGATTCCTGCAGTCTTTATAATGACTGCCTCAAAACAAATGCTGAAAGCTGTTTTCCATGTTCATCTCTCTGTCGGAAAAGCAAAAATCCTCTTTTCCAGGATTTTTTTCAATTATCAGAAACAGATATTGAATGCATGTCCTTCATACAAGCAAAGTGGAATAGGTTGAACTTTCAAAAAGTAGGCATTACCTGTATTACCATTTTAGATAAATGCATCCGAAGCTAAGAGCTAGTTGGGATTCAAGTCAGGTCTTACAAGTTCAATAGTCTTTCCAAGAGGATATTCGGCTTCTGTGTCTAGTTCCCTATTATCTTGAAATTGATTTTTTTTGAAAAGGAGGAAGAAGAAAGAAGGTCATATTTCCAATCCAGGGTGATGATCCTATTCAAGAGATGTTTCCATCCAACTCTTCTACTCACTCCCATGAGGGTTAGCCGCACGATAGAGTAGTTGGCTTTGATTTTTATGATTCCCCCTTTTTTTTTTAACCCCATCCAATACCAAGCGACCTTAACCTATCTGCCATTGGGACATAAAGCATCTCCCCTTCCCAAGTTGCATCTCACTTCTACCTGAATGCATAATGAACAGATAGACAGACAACTGTGAGACCTTTCCACCCACAATGTTGGCCTGTGAATCTGCCACATTTGGACCTAGAACACATACTTAGCCTCCTCCTCCTCCTCTGATCTTAAAAACTCTCCTCTAGCACAATTCTCACACCAGACCAGCCTTTCAAACAAGGCTCTTCTTTCTCCTAACTAGGACTGAATTCCACCCAAATGGCGTAATAGGTGCCCTGCGTCTCATAAAAATAGGGAAAAATCTTATGTGTGTGCACGACGAGCCAAGTACTGGGATAAAGTCAGAGGACAGGTGACCAGGAAAATGGAAGAAAAGCTCCCAGTCCCTTAAGTCCACTCAGCGACTTGAACAGTCATTTCCAAAACTCTGGGGAGAGGCCAGTCAAAGCTGAAGAGACTTCAGATAGCTCAACTTACTCCTTAATTAGCCTCATATGAATGATAATAACAACGCTTCACATTCGTACAGAGCTTCACTGTTTATAAAAGGACTTTCACATACATTATTTCACTAGTGGCTCCATTTGATGCATGAAATCTTACGTGTCAGACTCACCCGAACCCTTATCCTGACCAACCCAGTCAATTTTGGAACCCAGGTTTTCTGGCTCCCAGGCCAGCTTCGTTGTACCATAATATCTTCAATGATGCAGAAAAATGTGTAAGAGAAAATGGAAATGTGAAATATGAAGTATAAAAAGCACAGTATTAACAGATAACTTTTAAAATTTTTTCATTAATCGTATCATTTAATGTTATTTACCCACTTTCCCACTGAAATTATGATGCTGGATGCCCCTGTTTAGATTTAAATAACAAAAGCAAATTTTATTTTGTTAACTGTTATGAGCTGAGTGTTTGTTTACCCCCACCTCCAGTTTATGTGTTGAAGTCCTAATCTCTCAAGGTGATGGTATTCGGAGGTAGGCCTCTGAGAGATGCTTATGTTTAGATTAGGTCATGAGTGGAGTGAGAGGCCTTTATGATGAGATCAGTGCTCTTAGATGAGGAAGGCAGAGCGATCTCTCTCCCTCTCCACCTTCCCGCACCAAGGAAGGCCAATGGGATGAAGCAGCAAGAACATAGTTACCTACAGGAAACCAGGAAGCAGGTCTTCACCAGCAACCAAAACTATTGTCACCTCGATCTTGTACTTCCTAGCCCCAGATACTGTGAGAAATGAATGTCTACTTTTTAAGTTATGGTACTCTTAGGTCTGTTTTAGGATATGGTATTTTCACTGTCCAAGCTAAGGCATCGACTACTATGCAATGTCATCAGATTACTCATCATTTTAAAACAAAATTAAAATCCATGCTGTAGGCACAGTAAATCCACAGTTTTCTCAATTATATTTCATTAAGTTAGTATATTTCTTTATTTAAAAATGTGTATTTTCTAATTTTAAGTATTTATCTAGAGTAAGTTTTCCCAGCATTGGTACTTTGAAGGAAATAATTCTTTCTATTGGAGGCTATCCTGTGCATTATAAAATGTTCAGTAGCTTCTTACTCACAAATGTCCATAGTAACCCAGTCATGACAATAAAACATGTCCAGATATTGCCAAAAGTCTCTTGAGGGCAAAATTGTCCCTTTGTTAAGAGTCACTCTCTAGAGTCTAATGTCTGGGTACCTTCTGAAAGAATTATTACATTTATCTGCATATCTTTATTATTTATTCACGTTTAATTTAATTTTAAAATAGCTAAAATAATGTTTTGATTTCAACAAAAAAGCCTATAAAAGCTTATGTGCATTTACAAGATGGATAACAGGCATGTGTGGATCACACAGATGAACTCACACTAAAAACGCTGGATCAATTCTGTTGAAGAGTTTTACATGAGGGCCTCAGATTGCACGGGCCACATACTGCAATCTATAATTCCCAATAATCAGTGTGGAGTTTCAAGTTTATCTACTTCTTTTTTCTTTCTGTTGATATTTTTCATTTTGGGAAAAATATGGATGCTAAACCTACTTAGTACTGAGAAAAAGATGGGAACTAAGTAGTGTTGACATACAGCCATTGGGGTAATCCCTGCTTGAATTTGTAATCTCATTCCAGGGAACTGCATTATCATCCAGGAAAATAAGATAAAATTACAAATAAACAAACAAACAAAAAAAGCCAATTCTTCATAACCTGATAAAGTTTAATATCAATTTTAAAAGTTTATTTATTTCAAGGGAATACTTTTGAGAGTCTTTTATAAAAATAGCTACTTAACCTGATTTCATGAATAATAAGCATGTGGAGCTACACAGACTGGGTAGAATCCTGTTTCTCGGCCCTATTTCAAGAGGCAGAGGCTGAAGGCCGAGTGACCACAGCTATCCCTGAGGTTTGTTCCGTTCTACCTTCACGTTCCACTCGACTTTTGTTTGATTGGTACTCACAGCAAAGATAGATTACAAAGGGCTGCTCATTGGCTTTACGTCTGCTAATGAGAAAGGCTAAAGCCACATTGGAATACTTTTAATGTGAGGCCAGTGGCTAACATAGAAGGCTTCACTGTATCTTAAGCTCACAATTCAATCCATGGACTTGGATGACCCATTATCCCTGTTTGCCCAGTACTTTCCCGCTTTTACCATGAAAAGTCTCATTCCACCCAGAAAGATCTCAATCCCTGGCAAAATCCAACAGTCTGAGCTATGAGATTTTTAGGAGTATTGACTGAAGCTTACTTTTAAAAAATGTTTTGCATGAGTTGAATCTATAAGGTCTCTACATCTGTGTTTAAAGAAAAAAAGTCCTTTTAACAATGAAGTAGCACTTGGCATTTGGCACATGCGTTAGCTAGCCTGTATGACTTCCAGGTGTTTGCTGCTAGGATTGTGAAGATGAGCATTTCCAAGGGCAAAAGAACAATCTGGCTCAGAGTGCTTCATTTAAGCAAGGACGTACTGCCAACTTGAAAGGAAATAAAGGCCACACTCCATCTTTGGGGGGATCCTGTCGTTATTCCCCTGCAAATTTAATTCAAACAGGTATTAAGATCTGAAACATGGAGATATCCACAAATTAGAGGATACCTGTTTTTTTTTAAAAAAAGGAAAAGAAATCCAGGCCATGGAGAACTGTCTCAAAGTAGCAATAGTGGTTCCTTTTCATGTTAATCATCGGTTTGCTATGAACTATTTTGAAAGTCTATACTTTGAATGAAATTACTTGGGATCTTCTTTATAAGAAAATGCATATTTTAAATTTTAAGACTTGAAAATTGTCTTCAAGAAAGTCAATTTTATTTTAAGTGTCTATAAAATGCGCAAATCTGTGCTAGTCTAATACTTTGCTTTTAGAATTATTAGACAGCTACACCATTCAACTAGTGTATTAATGATTCCTTTAGAAATTGCAGTGTTACTGAATTCTGTCATCAAAAATATACCTCTCCAGAATATTTTAAAATAAAAATAAAAGGGTTTGTTTAGAGAAATTACTATAGGAAAATGGTACCTTATTTTTTCAAGATATTTAAGAATCTGCTTTACTTAGAAAACTGATGATGACCCTCAGAGTATTATGTGTTCATTGTCGTGTGTGTTTATAGATTCTACTTGAACTTACCCATTCCATGAGAAAGATTTCTGGGAGAGTATTTGTCAAATAAGCAGCCTTTTATTTGACCGTTATTAGAGTCCCAAAGCAACTTATAAACAATCATCCCCCAAAGAAGTGTTATTATATTTAAATAAGAATTGATTCTATAATGGAGTAGATACATTTGTCACCATGGATAACTGTCTTTTTAATCATGAAGCTCCAAGTGAGCTATGTTGTCACTCTGTTATGGCTTAAGGCATCCTTTGGGAAGCGGTATCCACAAAGTAAACAAATGTTTAATCCCAAAAAGTTTAAGGGAATTCTGAGTCATGTACTAGCTTTGTAATTTGTAATATAGATATAAATCTCAGGTGTCACCAAAATAAGCTTTATCTGGTTGGGGCTGCCCTTATCCTTACGACTTTTTTTTTTTAACTTTAAAAGTCTTGCATTTAAGGTAATGTTGCAATTGCTGTGTAGTAATGTAACTAAAGATTTTGTATATGTGACCCACATCTTATTCTGACTGCTACAGGTTAATCCTGCAGTACTTTGGCCTAATATATTTGGTGAAGTATTCGCTGATAATATCACTAGTGTCCATCTCAAGACATATATAATGACCACATTTTGATTATTATCTCTCAGGCCTCAGTTACACCAAATACTACAATTAAAACCTATCAGAGATATCCAACATGATACCACCAGTTTAAATTAATTGCAGTGCACATTACATAAAATGTGGCCGATAGTCAAAAGCTGGATCAGAATCAATAAGAGTAGCTGAAGTAGAACACGAGCACACATACTGAAAATATGGCATCTTTAAAACAGCAAAAACAAATAACAAATGTGTGCCAAGATTGAAAGGTACTATCACAGGAGGTGACCTGAAGTCATCCAAACCAAGAATGGTTTGTGGTGCAGACAATTTTTTTTAACTGGCCACCAACTCTTCTCTATGGTCTCCATTGCTAGTTAAATATTGGACTTTGGTTGGGAATGACGCATCCATCCAGGAAGGCTTCAGAGCTCCATGGAGACAAAAGGACCCGAACTGTGCTCAGGCTGACAAGTGACGGCCCCTGACAAATTGAAAAATCCGGTCCAGCTGTTTTGCATATGTTTAACAGCGGCTGGCTTTGAGATTAAAAATATGACTTTCTGTCTCCCGAAAGTTTAAGTGAAAAATGGCTTTTTTTGTCTGTCTTTTCAAAAGAGCATCAGAAAGCTTTCATACGATGTATACATTCACTATAAAACTGATTCAGGCACACTGTGATGGAGGGGGAAATTGACTTCAATTGATATCTGGTTTAAAAAAATAAAATAGGCAAACCAAGGCATGTGGAAGTAGGGTTTGTCATGGAAATAGCATGTTAATGGGACCATAGCTTTATGGCTTTCCAGGCAAGTCTCATTTTGCCACTAGTATTGAAAGAAACAAAAGAATACACTGGTTGTCTACTTGGTACATAATTTAAAATAAATCGCTTTTTAAAAGACTTAAATATGTCTTCTAAAGCTACTTATAAAAACAAAAAATCTTTCTGCATCGAATTTAACGACACCCACAATAAGATTGCTATGTATTTATTTCTTGGACGGAAACAAATAATCTTAAATTTTTTTTCCAGAAATTATCTGATTGAATAACTTCGTGAGGAAACTTGTTTTAATTTGGTCTAAGAACTGTTGTTTTTTTGGGGTCTATACAAAAAATATATGTACTATAAGTATGGCTACTATGTAAATGTAACAAAGAAAAATAATACAGTTATTTAAAATTGAGCGCTATGTTTGCAGATTTTATTTTTCTAAGGTGTTTTGCTTTTCAGAGATATTTGAGGTTTTCTATTTGGCATTTTCCATTTCTTATAACCTCATTTCCATGAAATGTACAAGTAAACTTTGCATCTGTTTTATAAAATTAGTGTAGGTGTAGCCTTATGTGTATATGTACATATAGATATAATATAGATTTCTATTTATATATCTATATACACAATATAAAAATAGAAATTTTATATAAAAATGTTTTTATATAAAAGTATAAATTTTTCTATACAGATATAAATTGACTTAATGTAGAAAAATTAGATAATTCCTGTGGAAAAGGTTCCTTGCACAGCATAAAAATAGGATCTTTAGAAGCAAACAACAAAACAGCCTTATACAATTCACATTGTTTAAAGTGCTTATAAACATCGACAGTTAACCATTTATTGACTGCCTATTTATGGTTTGAGAATAGCCAAGATTATGGAAGATACTACCTCATAAAAATTGTGGCAAGGGTGATGGTTGATGATTTTTGAAAAACCTCCATATTATAAAATGCTTACTCTTTGAAAGAAAAAAATCTTTTTTATTATAATTAGAGTTCCTTTTTTAATAGGCCTCTTTGAATAAAGAAATAATTCACAAATTTCTGTGTTACATTGTTACTGTCATGAAAACAGCTCTTTTCTTGGACTTCAGGTCAATCACAAGAATGCATGTAGGATAATTCTCTGCAAGGAATGCTCTGAAGGCTTAAGGATAGATTTTTTCAATGAATTTCTGAATTGCTATACGGTGGGATTGGCAGTGAGACACTATCAAGTGTAAAGACAGTTCAGACAGTTCCAGTTCTATTATTTTCAGGCACAAAAACCATATAATTTTGTACAAAACTTTGATTTTTTATTTGCGAAATTAAAAATATGGTAATATATATATATAAATTTCTATTCCTCTATAAATATAGATGATTTTGTGATAGTGAACAGAATAAACGCATACCAAATTCAAAGACCATTGTCATTTTAGGGTATGACAGACGTATATAAATTTAGGTTCTACGTACCGGCATTTTGATAAACTCTTAAAGTTTAAAATAACACAATCAGGAGGATTGCTTTTCTCCTTTTTTTTTTTTTTCACAGAGAACTAAAGTGAGTATTTTTAAATGGCTTCGAAAGATTTACATTTGACACATTTCTGTAAATCCAAAAAGGATCACACAGGATTTAACGCAGTAAACCTGCACACATTTCCCCTTTAGTATGCAAGCCCATATTTTGTTTATTTCAGGAGCTAATCCCATCAATTATTCCACCTCTTTTACCTCCTGGAATCTTACCAGGTTATTATTAGTGATTTGAATTGTTTCTCCCTCAGAATGTGTCGCTGAATAACAATCACAATATATTGAAAGTGTACAACTTTTATATCTTAAAGTTTCTGTTATATGTCTAATTATTACTTGATTAAAAGTAAGAAAGTAGCACTTCATTTTGAGGAAGTCCATTACATTGAAATCTCCTTCAAGTTTTCATAATCAATTTATGCTCTGCTGTCCAGTAGAGAAAAGCAAACATCAATTCCTTAACAAATCTTTCCAGGTGGCCTCAGCATTTCCACTTTACAGAATGGTAAAACCTAAATGCAGGCGCCTCACTGCTAGAGGCAGATTGCCAGGTATCAGTATGCAATTAGAATGAACATATTATAACCCCATCTTCAGCCTCTCCCAACCCACACAAAGCTTCATGCCTCTTCCCAAATCTCAGTAACCACAGCTTTCCATGGCGCTGGCCAAACCCAAACCAGGTTTCAGACTCTAGAGAACGAAATGAGCTCATTCACCAAAAATTAAACTTGAAAGTTTGGCATAGGTTATCCCACCCACCCTCTAACCAACTTAGGTGGGAGGAGGGAGTGGCTGGGCATCGCAGGACAGTGCGGAGGAAAGCTGGGAAAGCTGGGACAGTTAGCGCCCACACCCCTGAGCCTCTTTGAAGTTGGGGGAAAGGTTCCCCACAGTGAAATATTCAGTTTCGGGAAGCGAAAGGGACAAGGAGCCTTCTCCGGACAAAGGCAGAATTGGGATGGGTAGAGAATCACAGAGAATCTGGAAGCTTTGTGGAGTTTTGTACCTTAAAAGCCCGGACCTCAAGCAAGGAAGGGAAGGGAGGGAGCAGAAGAGGAGTCGGGAAGAGACCTGCGGGGCAGTCCCAGAAGCACCCCACCCATAGCGGGGGAGCAACATACCAGGAAGAGGCGCACCCAGCTGTTGCACTCAGGTTCTATCTCTGCAGTTCCCCCCCAAAAGGGCAAGAAGTAAAAGCCTCAAATGGTTAAACTGCCCTAATAATTAAAACTTAAAAAAGTAAGTAAAGTAAAAGACAAAACGCGTGATCAGTCATCATTTAAATACAAATATACTTACAAAAATCTTACACAGGCTATTTACAATAATAAAAGCATACAGTCCTGGTACAGGAGTGTAAGAAGCTAGAGATCTGTTCTCACCCTCACCCCCATCCCCACCTCTGCCAGTTGGACCCTCTGTTTCCTTTGCCCCCAGGGATGGAAGCTTTTGCAGGAGCTGGGTAGTTAAACTGAGGCTGCGAAACTGAGAGTTTAGTGAGGAAGCCTGGAGTAGCCAGACTTGGCAACGATTCCATAGGGAGAGCTTCTGGGGGGGGGGGGGGGAGCAGCGGTGTCTGGGCCCGGGGAGGCTGAGGCTTGGGAATGGGCCGAGACCCTGGGGCTCAGACGGTGGTCTCCCCCTGTTTGCTGTTGGTGAGCCTGGTGTAGAACTTCCTCCAGGAGTTAAGGGTCTTGCCGGACCAGATCCAGAAGCCTGACGTGATACCCACAATCAGCGTCATAAGATACTTGATCATGAAGACTGTGAAATCGGGGCTCATGGGCGGGTGCGGTGGGGTGCCTCCACCCGCCTGGAGATGGGGACAGGGGATGGCGTAGCTTTTGCAGCTCTGGGCCACCCAGCTGCGCTCCCACTGGTCCCGGAAGGCCTGCTCATAGAAGTAGCAGGCAATGACGATGGTGGCTGGCACCGTGTAAAGCACGCTGAAGACACCTATACGCACCATGAGCTTCTCTAGCTTCTCGGTCTTGGTGCCATCGTGCTTCATAATAGTGCGAATGCGGAAGAGTGACACAAAGCCGGCCAGCAAGAAAGATGTTCCGATGAACAGGTACACGAAAAGGGGAGCCAGCACGAAGCCGCGCAGTGCGTCCACGTTGTTGAGCCCCACGAAGCATACCCCGCTCAGCACGTCGCCGTCCACCTGGCCCAGCGCCAGGATGGTGATGGTCTTGATGGCTGGCACGGCCCAGGCGGCCAGGTGGAAATACTGTGAGTTCGCCTCAATGGCTTCGTGACCCCACTTCATGCCGGCCGCCAGGAACCAGGTGAGAGACAGGATCACCCACCAGATGGAGCTGGCCATGCTGAAGAAGTAGAGCATCATGAAGAGGATGGTACATCCCTCCTTCTTGGTGCCCTGCGCCACTGTGCGCGCCCCGTCCTCGGAGAACTTGTCGTTACACACCACTCGGTCCTCCAGGAGGAAGCCGGCGATGTAGGCCACGGCCACTGCCGTGTAGCAGCCGGACAGGAAGATGATGGGCCGCTCCGGATAGCTGAAGCGCCGCATGTCCACCAGGTAGGTGAGCACGGTGAAGAGCGTGGAGGCGCAGCACAGCACCGACCAGATGCCGATCCAGGTGCGCGAGAAGCGCAGTTCCTCGGGCCCAAAGTACATGAGCCCGTACACCTTGGTCGGCTCACAGGGCGCGCCGCAGTCCTTTTCCCCCAGGAAGTGGTAGTTGAGGTAGGAGGGCACCTTGAGGGCGCGCGGGCAAGAGAACTTGCCGCGCTCCGGCCCGCCGGCGCCCCCCGAGCCGCCGCCGCCTCGGTGTCCCCCGCCGCCGTGCTGGGGGTTGCTGGTCCAGAACTCCGGCAGCAGCGAGGGCGTCGGGGTGCCCTTGTCTGAAGTGTTCTGGCCCACGCACAGCTCGCCCGCGCCGTGCACCGGGAACTTCTCGCACTTGAGCGTGTCGGGCCACTGGAAGCCAAACTTGTTCATGAGCGCCTCGCAGCCCTGGCGCGCGCGCTCGCACAGGGAGCGGCAGGGCGGCAGCGCCTGCTCCAGCACCGTGCACACGGGCGCGTACATGGAGCACAAGAAGAACTTGAGCTCGGCAGAACACTGCACTTTCACCAGCGGGTAGAACTGGTGCACCTCGAGGCCCGCGTCCTCCTGGTTCGTGTGGCCCAGCAGGTTGGGCATGATGGTCTGGTTGTAAGCGATGTCCGTGCACAGCGGGATGGAGATGGGCTGGCAGTAGCCGTGGTCCGGGATGGAGATGCCCCGCTCGCCGTTGTACTGCTGCCCGCTCTGCTGCTGCTGAGGCGGCGGCGGCGGCGGCGGGGGCTGCTGCCCCGGCCCGGGCCCCTGGCCCGCCGCCTGCGCCCGCACCCCCAGCAGCAGCGGAGCCTCCAGCAGCCAAAGCAGCAGCAGCAGCCAGCGCGCCAAGCGCCCGGGGTCGGTCGGGGGACGGCGGCGGCGGCGACCGCCAGGCTGCCCGGCCCCCTCCGCCGCCAGCCCAGCCGGGAGCGCCCCGACGCAAAGTTCCCAGCTCGCGCCGCCGCGGGCGGCCCGGGACTTCTTAGGCGCCTCCTCCTCAGCCATACTTTCTGGGCTCCTTGCTCGGCGCCGCTCGGCTGGGGCTGGCGGTGGCGCGGCCGGCGGCGGCTCCCCCGGCGGCCAGGGAGATCTCCTCCGCGCCCGGGCCCTCCGTCGAGCCCCAGCCGCTCTCGGCCCGCTCCCCCGGCTCCCGCTCCGCGTCCCGCCGCCGCCGCCGCGGAAACTTGCGATTCATGAAGCGCGGGCGGCGGGGAGAAGCTGGGTGGCTCGGGCACGCCGGGGTCGCGTCCCGCCTTCCTGGCCCTCGGCGCGTCGGTTCCCGACCGGAGGCGCCGCGCTAGTGGCCGCAGCCGGGCAGAGCGCGCAACTCTCGGCAGAGCAGCGGCCTCGGCTCCCCCCGACGCCTCCGCCTCCTTCTCCGCCGCCGCCGCCTGACCATTTGTGTCAATCCCTCAAGTCGCTAGCTCTCCTCTCCCTCGCGCGCCCTCCGACCGGTTTCCAGGCGCCCCGCAGTCTGTCTTTCACCAGGAGGGAGGAGCCTTGAAACCGACGCGGAACTGGAGGCTCAGGGACCGTCGCCCAATCGTGGCACTGGCTTCCCGGCGCAAAGGGCGCCCGCCGTGGCTTCCCAGAGAGAAAGTCGGCAGCCGGCGGGAGGAGGCGGCGGCTGGAGGAGGAGGAGGAGGTAGTGGTGGTGGCTGAGGCACCGCTCGGGCACAAAGAGTGGGTTTGCTCCGAAGCGGGACAGGCTTGGTTGCTTTTGCCTCTGCGGAAGAAAGGGCGAGGACAAGTAGGAGAATGGTCCCATATGCTGCTGGAGATAATGAATAGGAGCCGGTGCACCGCGGGACTTAGTTTTCTTTTCTTTCATCCATTTTCATGTTTAAGAATCCTGCTTTTAAACGCTGGTTACAAACTGCAGACCAGGCGCTGCGATAACAGATGCCTTTGCCTTAAAAGCGCACAGCCACCTCTGACTTTGTTTTGTCGAGGTTTTGTTTAAAATATTAGTCTACTAGATCTCCGAGCTCTCAGGCTGGGTTTGGCAGACTTTGGGCGCGCCATTTCCCCCAGGGAGAAGTGCACAGGATCACTGTCAAACGAAGAAAAACAACAAAACAAACACAAGCTCTGCTGGAATTTTAAAAAGTAAATGCGCCGTCCGCTGGTATTTTTCTCCTTCCAGTCAACCTTATTTTTCTTCTCTCTAATCAAGTCAGTAACAGAAGCAAAGAGAAAATATTTATTAAATAGTTAGAAAAACTTGAGGACCCAACAAGACTTCCCATCCGGAGCTGCGTCCACCCCCCAGAGGTGGCTCCGGGGACAGAGTTGCGCTTTCAGCGGCTGAGATTTGGGGGAGGTAATAGGAGCTTCCAAAGCCCCTGGGGTCCATAACTGGGGAACTCCTGGGAGACTTAGAGCTGGGCCACTAGGTTTCATGGAACGGGGTGCAGCATAGTCTTCCACCAGAACAAAGTTGGGGATGCCAGTTTAAAAAGCAAATGAAGTCTGAAAGCAAAAAAGCAACTACATATTCCCTTCCTAATTCCAAACAACAGTCCATCTCAGGGACTTACATTCTTGTCGTAATCGGGTATGATTTTTAAAAACTCCTGTTTTAACTACATGACTTAATTGTATCAATAAAGTGCCATTGTATTATCTATTGTACATAAAATTTATTGACTAATAACCAGACTCTCTTGGGATTCTTTGGTACAGTTACTTTCTATATTTTTTTTTAATCCACTCACTTGTTTTGTATAACTTACAAAGCACCTACTATGCTATAAGCACTGTTAGGTAGTGGAGTACAAAGATGAACCAGACCCTCTATTCTGTTGGACCCTCTGTTTCCTGTGCCCTGCATGGTAGAGTGGGGCACGGAAATGCATGTCTGTTGACATAATGCCCATGGCAAAGCTGAAAGAGCACAAGGAAGCCAGCACCTCAAGTGGGAACGGGAGGGGCGAGTTCTGGTGGAGAGGTGGGTGGAAAGTACTAAAGATAGGACCTCTGAAGCCTTAAATTGCTCAAGAGGGGAAGGATAGGATGAGATATTATGAGGAAGGCAGAAGAAAAAGTTCTAGTCCATACTGAAAAGTTTGGAAAGAATTTACAGACAATAGGGAACTACTGAAGGTCATTTTTGCCTATTTGAGCAGGATGTGGCTTCAGGATGACCAAAAGAGGGAATCTGACACCTACTGTCACTGGGAAGCTTGAGCATTAATCTAGACATCAAGGTGATCACTTAAGATGGACTTTACTTGAACTACATATTTATAGGTTGTTTCATTTACCTGTTAAAATGAAATATCTGTCTCTCATACAAGTTGTTATTCAAGTGTTCATGAGTGCAGTAAATTCATAAAAATATGTATTTGTTTTAAAGTACTTCTGGATTCTTTTTATTTATTAAAAGAATGAGCAATACTACTAAATGTGCAGTAGATATCAGACGGGTGTGCACCTGTGTGTATGTGTTTGTGAGTGTGGTGTGTGTTATCAGTGATTCATGAAATGTATGATATTTAAAAAGAGGTTAGGAAGCACAAGTGCTCTCTCAGGTCCATAACTTCATTTTGCCTCCAGCATCCCGCTGCACAATCTCCTAGGTACTATTTTTCCACTCTGATGTTCATCCTCTGCTGACATTATCCCATTCTTAGAAACTTGAACAAACCATCTTCTTTCTATTATGCCTCTCTTGTTAAGACTTATTTGTCTCATGTTCCCTCTTCTCAAGGTCATTGTAGGTGACCAGGCAGGTGAAAAGTAAATTTATTCAAAAGTATTTATTACTAAAAAGCATCACACGTATGAAACACCAATGCTATCATTCCAAACTCTGCCCCTTACCTCCCAGGGGATCGGGGCACAGGGAATTGGGCAGAGGGCTCAGTTCTGTTCCTCAAAGTAGGTCATTTTCCTGCTTCAAAAGTTGTTCTGTTGCAATTCTTAAGCTTGTTTTATCTCCCCCAGGAAAGTGAAGTTTACTAAGAAGGAGGCTCAGAAGTATGATCAGAATTAAAGGAAAGTCATTCTTTCCAGATCATGAAACAGGCAGGAACCAAAGACATCATCTAGGAACTAGTTAATTTTCTCCAGTTTGTAATTAAGAATATAAGACCCAGAAATATTAAAGGATGCACTACAGGTTAAATAGTCCAATTTAGTGTTTATTTTAACCCAATGTTCTTTTTTAGTAACTACCGTTTTTTTCATCTTAAAAAAAAAAAAACAACTATGTTCTGTTCAATAGTTCAGGAACTATTGAAGTTCTTTCTAAACAAACTATATAAAAAAAGACTTTGTAAGAAAAAGTTATTTCCTGAGAAATGTCTTTTTAAAAAAAAAAACAAACACCTTGGTTTTTAATTTATTTTTTATACCAACACAGTATTTCATTTATCAAGTCTATGTGACACAAAAGAAGCTATTAAAAGTCAGGAACAGTTCAGAGTTGTAACCAATAGCAGTCAGCGTGGCAGAAGGGATTTTGGGGAGGTGACCAAGGTGATACTGTGGATAACAAAATATCAGAAGAGAAATACAAGCAGTATATTTTCACTTTAGCGTATAATATGTTATTTTCTCAGGGAGTGGAAAGGTTTGAGATCCACAGATAAAAATTGCTAAATAAGTATGAACTTCTGTGAACTACGTAATAAAAATATTTCAATTAGATCAAACGTATAAACATAACCCTCCTTGATACTGGCTCCTCAAGCATCAGACTTAGTCAGGTTTTCTTGTATCAAAGATCTTTTTGTATCAGATCTTTCCCAAACTTTTGAAGTTTTTTTAGACTGCTTATGTCAGGGTAACTGTGGGTTATTAGCCAGACTGGAGATGCAGTTCCAGTCTCATGCAGCCAAGGGCACGAATGAGCAGCTTGGCGCTAGGTCCAAGGGCGCCCTGGAGGACCTCAGTTCACTGGGTAAATTGTTTTGTTGGTGGCTTGTGGGTGGCAGACTTGAGCTGTCTTTGTTAAATACCAGAGATCATAACCTGGGTTAAGACTATATTTTTGAACACCTCCCATATGTATTTGACATTGTTTTTCTTAATGTGTTGCTTAAACTTTACAACTCTTTGAGGTAGGTACTAATTATTATCTTCTTTTAAGAAATGAAGAATCTAAAGCTCAAAGTAGTTGAGTAACTTGTCCAAGTTCCCAAAGCCAGTTAAGTTGAGAGGAAGCCTTGTGTCTGACAGATCTATGGGATTCCACTGAATGAACATGTTCATGCGTGAAATTATAAGTGAAAATGGCATTTCTGGATGCAGTTCTTAAGACTCCACAATATTTAACTTTTTTATGCTAATATATGCTGGGATTCACTGTGTGAGTTAGAACACTTCCCAAATTGCATTCTGTGAAATACAATATTTTCCCCAAGGGTGTTCTAGGAAATAAATTTGTTCAAATAAGTTTGAAAAAAAAAAAAAAGCCATACTCAGTATCCTTATTGTGTATTCTTACTAGTCTGATAAAATCTCTGAGAGGTCCTAAAGTGAAGAATCCTTTTTAAACTTTGTCTTAGCAGTGTATTTCCCACCTTTGGAATAGACACATGCACATGCGCCTTTGGAACGCACACACGTTATAGAAATATTTTTGCTTGACACTCATGCCCTGTGGAATAGAGTTTGAGGAATATTGGATTCAACCTAATATCTCATGAAAGTAAACTTTATAAGGTTGAACTCTCACCTCTGTAGCACTCTTGCATGTCAGGAGTGGGAAGTAAGAAATTAGCCTACCATGCTTTGAGTTCCTGACTCATCCCTTTGAATTCCTAGTTTAGGAATGTTGATTGGTCAGGAAGCTGATAGCGATAAAGCAAGCGTAAACGGTGCTGTTCTCTCCTCCCTGGGAGGCATCCCCTGGGAGTCTATTATATTATCTCAGTAGAGACACTTTAGGTTTAACTCTGCCTAAATTTTCACCATCGATTTCTATCTTATTTGTCTTGAACTTCCAACCCAGGCATTTCTGCATAATATGCCTTCTTAATTCTTCATTTTTACCTTCTAAGACATCTGTCTTATTTTGCAACAATTCTGTCTTTTTCTCATTTTTTTCTTTATTCTTACACCAATATGTTCTTGGCGTTGGTAAAGATAGTTTTTGGATCCATTTATACACAGAAGCATCAATATATAGACTCTCTTTGAAAAATCTATCTTTGTCAAAAATATATTGCTTTCCTGTAAACAACTCATCAAAACAGATTGCTTATTTGATCATCTTGACTTGAGTCTCATAGGGCACTGATAGCTGATTAATATTAAGATCCTAAACAAAAATATTTTTGAGTCAATCATAATTCATTAGAATTTACATTTTGGATTTGGTAATACTTAAAGTTTAAATATGGATGGGTGGGTTCAATAGGTCTAAATCTGAAGTATGCATTACTTTTACACAAAACTTTTACAAAACACATTTCTTAAAATGGAAGTGTGGCGTAGAAATATTACTACTAACACTGAATTGTCATAACAAAGAGTAATAATTACCCCCAATTTTTTGTAACACAAAGATTAAACTGTAAGAAAGATTTTGCTAAACACATTATTTAAACCTTAGTTTTTTTAAAAAGACTAGATGTAAAGGGTTATCTCATAACTCTGCTTTTATTTGTTATGTTGTCATTATTCAATTGGAAATACTGTATGCTGGCTGGGAAAACTTTTGAAAACATGCAGGCATTTGGATTTAAAATGCAGTCCTTCTGTGAAACCAGTGGAAAGAAATATAGATGATCCCTTGTAAATTAAAACCTTATGTTTCATAGGCTTAAAGAAACCACTCTGATTGGTTAAAATGTGGGGAGCTGAGTTTGGAATCTTCCTGGTGCAGAAAGTTTTAAGAGAACAGTAAGACTTGTGCTTTGTAAGTGAACATTCCTGCTCTCTCTGCATGACTTAGACATTTTTGTTTAGGGGGGAGAGAATGTTATAGATTTTTAAAAATTATAATATGATCAAATTGTTTTCTTTTTTTTACTTGTTTCTTGTTTTAACCTGACATCCTCTGGGGAAGGTAACATGGATGTCAATCTACAGTTTTCAATGTATCAGCAAATTCTTTTTAAAATAACATCTTTGGAATTATGATTAAGAACAAGCAGAACACACAGCCCGGCACTTTCATTTTGGATCTGAAAACATCTCCTCACTCAGGAAAAAGAATCACTGGGTTACTCATAGTTTATTAGGTATCTAGGACTGAAGAAATCTTAATACTTGGGAGAAACAAAACACATTTCTGCCCGTGGAAGTTGTCATCATGTCATAGTGCCTCACGATCTTCACAACAGCACTAATGCAGGTTGCAAGAATGATAACCCTTAGTTAAAATCAGAAATGGAGACCAAAGAAGTTGACTTGAAACTCTAATTTGAAAAGAAATCTGCACCGTTTATTGCAGCACTAGCCACAATAGCCGAGACCTGGGAGAAACTGAAATGTCCATTGACAGTTAAGTAGATAAAAAAAAATATGGCGTGCGCGCGCGCACACACACACACACACACAGACACATGCGCGTGCGCGCGCGCGCGCGCACACACACGGAGCAATACTATTCAGCCATAGAAAAAGGAAATCTCGCCATTCACTACCTCATAGATGGACTTTGAAGCCGTTAGAATAAGTGAAATAAGTCAAATAGAGAAAGAAGTATACTGTCTGATTTCAATCATACGTAGAATCTAAATCTAAACAACAACAAAAAACCAAACTCATAGATACAGAGAACAGATAAATAATTGTTAGATGCAAGGTTGGGTGTGGGTTAAGTGGGTGAAGATGATCAAAAGTTACAGACTTCCAGTGATAAAATGAACAAGTCCTGGGATATAAAGTACAGCTTGGTGGCTATAGTTAATAATACTGTATTCATATTAGAAAATTGATGAGATAGACCTTAAAAGTTCCCATCACTAGAAAAATTTAACACTATAGTAGTCATCAATTTCCAATATAAGCAAGTATTGAATCACTATATTGTATACCTGAAACTGAAATAATATTAGATATCAAAAACATCTCAATTTAAATAAGACATTGATTTGCTCACCCAGCCTGTCTGCAGGGGAGTCAAAATTCAAATGCTGTGACAGGTGTATTACCATAGCCACACATCAAGGAGCAAGATAAATTCCCCAGCTTTTGTAACCTAATTAAAGAAAGTTCATTAGGAAATACAAAATTCTGCCAAGAACCTAGCCTTCCAACAGTTATTTGAATCTTTTAGCACATAGGACGTCAAACACCATAGGGCAATGTCTGAATGACCATTCCTCACAAATGCCCAGATTAACAACCCAAGGATATAGCAGTGCATTTTAGGTGAGGGCTGAGTTTTTGGAGGGAGATTAACAGGGGACTCAATATGTACTGTGCTGTTATCTGATTTGATTCGGGGCAGACCTTCACGGGACATACCCACATCCTCACATTTATTATGCATCAGAAGAAAGGCCTGCACTGTGTGTATTCTTCAGTGCTGAGTGAAAGGCACTATTCTTTCCTTTATTGTGGTGAGTTTTTTCTTCATTGAGCCTCAGTTTCTTTATTTATAAAATTAGGGAGATCATCTAATGAATATTGTATATCCTGTTGGCTTTAATATACTATAATTCTGATGACAAAAAAAGTGCTGTGTGTCTATATATAAAAGCAAGATATTAATCAATAGGTAAGTGCATATGATAATGTGGCTTCTGTTCAAGATTTTAGGAGTCATTACATTGTTATTCTGATATATTGGAATATAATTGGGGCCTTTTAAACTAAGGGCTTTTCACTTTTCATTTCATTCCAGCTCTCTGCTGGGGCCAGTGCATTCCCTTGGAGCCTTGCAGACTATGAAGTTTACATGGCATTTTGGTTGCTGCAGACCCTTCAGATTAACATAGGACTGTCTGCTTAGAAAGAAAGTAAACTTTGCCAGCAATAAGAACTAGATATATATTTGAAAAATATGCACATCGATCAAAATCAGATCTGATGATTTTGATATAATTTTCCTTTTGACCTCATTTTTACCCCAAATCCATTGTTTTCTAAGTATTCTATGTACCTATGGCCATATGACAAATCATGCCAAATGTAGTGGCATAAAATTAAAACCATCCTATTATGCACATGAGTCATGGGGTCAGCAGTTTCAACAGGGACAGTGGGAACGACTTGCCTGTACACCACAAAGTCTGGGAACTCAGTTGGGAGACTCTAGCATCTGGTGACTCAGGCAGTTGGGAGCTGAAACGGTGGGGGGTGGAGGTTCCAGATTGCCTGGCCCGTAGACAGGGATGTCTGGACTTCGATCGAACTGTCAGCGGGAGGGCTTACGAGTGGCCTTTCCCTGGAAGCCTTCAGGTGTCAGACTTCTTATGTGACAGTTTGGTGTTCCCACAAACATGGCAGAAGCTGCTTGTTCCTTCATGACCTGCCTTGGAAATCACACAGTGTCATTTCCACCATAATCTAACATCAAAGCAGTCGCAAGCCCGACCACATTCAAGGGTAGGGGACTCAGACAACCATTTCAGTGGGTGCAGTGTAAAAGAACTTGTAGTAATTTTTAAAAACTGCCGCACTGAGTAATCTGAATTTGGTAAAATAGTTTTATCTGATATTACAGAGTCAAGGATATCTGTAACACTATTTATTGAGTGCTTACTTTGGACAAGTTAATTCTCACATTCATTCTAGAAGGGGTGTCATTATTATCTCCATTTCACAAAAGAGAAAAATGAGGCTTAGAGGGAATAAGAGACTAGTTACACCCTAATGATCAGGAGAATGGAGATTTGAACCAGAATTGTCAGGCTGTAGACCTTAGAAACTTAACCACTGGGCTATGTAATTCCTCCTACACAAGTTAGGGTAAAGCTTTGTAGGAACTGTTAAACAAAAAATTTAAAGGTGTGTGTCCTTACCAAATAACAAGAAATTTGGATAAAATTGTTCCTAAAACAGATCTGATGGTCTTAGATCCCTAGTCATTGAGAAAAAAAGGTCTCACATTTATACAGACACCTGTATGTTGGCATAGTATTTGCCTGACAGGATTGGACAAGCTCAAACTGGTAGAGCTGGAACTTTCTCCAGAAGAATGAGGTAAGTCATGAGGCCTGAGGGTTACTGTGTTGTGATGATTGGGAGATCAGGCTTGCTTCTTTGACTCTTAGTTTAATACAATTCTAAAGTTCAGAGATAGTTCTGCACCAGAATGGGACCGTTAATGCAAAATTGTTTTGTCTTACAGATCAATTAGAAAATAGAGAGCTAAAGCACAGGCAATATAAAACCTCCCTTTACTTAAACTCAAATTTCACACATTAGTTATCAAGCAGGTTCACATCCTACAAAAATACAAAATTACAAAGAGACATATCTCTGTAATGAATTAAAAATCTGAGTTCTGCAGGAATCCTGCTTCTCACTGCTGTAATTTGTATAATTCAGTTTGGAAAATAGGGGGCAACTCCAGACTTCAGTGGCTTTAGAACCAATGTGGATACAACTCTGCCAGCCTTATTTCCAGTTCCCACCACATGTGGAAAATGGTGTAAACAGGAAGAGCTCTCTCCACTAATGCTCATCTCCATCCATATCCGATTGTCTTTTCTGTTGCAAATGGCTGTCTTGACTGCTCAACCTCACACACCAACCATCAGAGACCCTGAAAACATTATTCCTGCTGCGTTATTCCTCTCACCATTCTGGACCACAATGTCCTGCTGTGTCCACAGCTTCTCAGAGGTACCATTCTGTGCTCCTTTCCCATCTTTGATAAGAAAGTTGCTTCAGCTAATTTTGGCATCCAGAGGTAAACAGAGTCTTTGTGCTTTATTCTGTCTGCTATCAGATAATGTAGGCTGTTTCCCAAAGGGTGCGCTATTTGATAACCTGAGCAATTTAATCTAAGGGTTTTCATTCAAAGCAGTTGTCACCAACATGAAATCCAAACCCATCATGGTCTCTTAATCCTCCTGTGCAGCCATAGGGAAGTCTCATTCTTTCCCACTCACTTCCCAAGGAGCTGCAACAGTAGTGTGTTTATTTCATTCAATAGACATCTATGGAGCCCCTATTATACTCCAAGCACTCTGCTCAGTGTTCAAGATGTAACAACAAATCAAGCAGACGTTCTTCCCTTTCTTCTTGGAACACTAACTCTAGTTCTAAAAAAGGACATGGAACAAATATTTACACCATTCATTATATATACATGCATGAGTTCACCTCTATTGGTATAAATTTTGTTAAGTGTTTTGATTGTGGGTTATGGACAATTCTGGATAGTTACATCAAAGGAAGGAATGTATGGGAAAGTCATGGAGGTGTCTAATAGGATGCAATAAGGAGACAAGTGCAAGAACAAAATTAGCTCTAATTCTTTGGCAGGAAGGCTCTTCCTTCACAAGTGCTTTGTTGATGGGACTTAGTTATCAACAACTCAAATCCTCCTTTTCCAAAGGGATCATTGTTGGTCCATTCTCAGTATAGTGTGTGCCCGTGGACACATTGGTCAGAGCCAGAGAAGTTGATTGGTCTTTGTGTACAGACACGACTTTGGGGGCCACCCCTGAGGTAAGGGATTAAAACTGCAGAGAAGAGGTAAGAAAGTTGCTGCACAATTGTTATACAGCAGTAGTAGGAATTGCCTTGAGCATCTGACCTCATTTTGGAAGAGGGTGGGATCAAAGAAGATCTCACTGTGGATTTGAAATATAATCCCAGCACCTGAAGGATGGAGAGGTGTTGCTAAGCCAAAAAGAAAAGTGTGGGAAGGAGACCATGACAAGCCAGAAGAGGGGTCTGCAAAAATCAGAGGTAAGAAGACGTGTGCCTGAGTGGAGTCCAGGTCTTAAGCTCCATTCCCTTTCATCAGGCTTCCCAGGAAGCCAGTGGGACCCCTGCTGGCCAGTAAGGACACTGCTGATTCTTGGGCACAATGCCCCAAAGCAGGTTCTCCTCTACTGTTGGTAATAGAGCTAGTTGACACCTCTGATTTATGTCTATTTTTGCCTTCCAGATAGGCATCTTTACAGAACTATATTGGCTTTTCTTTTTGAAAAAAGTTTCATTAAAATTCATGTCACCTACTTTCGCTAGATTTTATAGATATGCCACCTGATCTTTGTATCCATAAAACAAACCTATATAAATTCTGCCTGAATTTTAAGCAGTTTTAAAACCAATTAAATTTTGCTTGAATTTTAAGAGTCTATAAAATTACTTTTCTATTAACCTAAGGTCAGACATTGACCTATTTTGTTCTCTTGGTGAAACAGTAACTATTTAGGAATCACAGAAGATAGGATTCTGATCCAGAATTATTAACACTTCAAGGAAAAAAATTCCAAGTACTTATGGCGATAACTATGGTGATTTGAGTTGAGCAAATGTGAAGGTCTGTGGTAGATTCAAGATGACCACAAATTCCCTGATTTTGTTCCCATCAGGAGACGGAGCCTGTTTGTCTGCTGTTGATGGAAATATAAATTGGTGCTGCCACTATGCAGGGCAGTATGGGGATTCCTTAAAAAATTAAAAATAGAAGTCCCACAAAATCCAGTGACCCCAATTCTAGATATTTATTAATAGACTCTCTATATGGTGAGATATAAGAGTGTTGGTGGAGGGACCACCCTGGCGGCACAGGGCTTAAAGTCTCAGCGCCATCAAGCCATGGGCATGAGTCCCATCCCCGGCCAGGGAGCTAAGCCATGCAGCACAGCAGCCCTCTCCTGCCTCGCCCGCTGCTCCCCTCAGCAGTGTACTTCAGTAGATCTGCCTGTTCTGCTCCCCGCTCTGTCTCTGGTGAATTCTCTCACCCCCCACAACTGTGGTTGTGGCCTAGCCCCCAGTGCTTGTATGCATAAATAAATAAAAACAAGTCTTAAAAAAAAAGAGTGTTGGCGGAGATCTTAGTAGTCAATGGACTGAAGTAGTTAATGGACTGACGGCACAGGAGAGGTCCCTGGCTGAACTAGGGGCTGATTGGCTTTGGAAGGAGACTACCTCTTCCTATCAAGAGCAACCAAAGGAGAAATTCCAGAATGTTTTTAGATAACAAGGATTAAATCTAAGAAGTTTTCACTGGGCAATTGGATCCCAGTCGAGTGAAGGTAAAGATTGTATACAGAGGAGGAAAGAAGTCAATGCTTGTAATAATGACCTATTTGGAGGAATATCAATTAATATTAATAATAATAATAATAAATAGGTAGAATAAGGCACAAATTGTTAAATTATAAGTGGCAATTCACTGCAATGTTTCCAGCAATTGGAAGAGAAAAATGATCATTTTTTTTTATAGAAAACATTCAATAAAGTAAAAGTTGGCAAACTTGACCTTCAGCATCCAACACCCAGCCCATATATTACACATTTGAGTGAATTGCCTTCTCATGCCTTCTGTAGTAGCACTTACTTCCCAGCACACAGAGTCTATAACCAGGGGAGAAGGGACACATTCCTGAAACAAGGGAGATGGCTCTTTGGATCTGTAAGTCACATCACACACAGAGTGGATAGTGTGCTGGGCAAGCAAGTTCAAGTCCCAGGTTTGGCATAAGTGAGCATGCCTGAGCTCTTTTCCTTTGGATGACTCTGGGAAGTTTATTTCTTATTCTCTCAAACAGGAAAAGAGAGCTGAATATGGAAATCATAAAATGTTCTCAAGTATCCTGTCTGTAGTCCTACAGAGGAATTGCTCTGACTTTTATTTGTTTAAATGTCTGATTTTAGCAGTGATATCACAAGAAGCTATTAAGCTTAATTAAGATGAGATAATTTATAGGACTTATTAACATGTGACACTGGATACATTCTGCTCCTGTAGCTCGTAAGGTGGGTGACTTTGGACAAGTTTATTTAATGATGCTGAGCCTCAGTTTTCTCATCTGTAAAACGGCTGCTGTAAAAGTAGCTTCCCTATTATTTCACTGGTCTGTTGTGTAAGGATTAAATGACATAATGCATATATACAACACTCTGAAATATTCTCCCACCATAAGGTATATTGCATAAGTCACTTGTGAAAATAATCTTTGTTTCTGTGAAAACTTATCCTTACACACAAGTTGGTGGGAGAATTTTGCTCTTCCTCCTTTTCCAAGGCACAAATGAAGGAATTCCTTTTTTTTTTTTTTTTTTCGAATTTTAGGAGATCTCTTGCTGGACTATGAATGGAATGGATTGAGAGTATGCTGACTTCTGAAGCCCTCTTTTTCTAGTCCCCCTGCTGAAATACTATCTTGCCGCTCATACAGAATATAAACTATAAGCACAGCCAGGAGGTGGAGGGGGTCAGGGTCATTGACTAAATGGGAAGAGCCTGTCTAGGATTAAGAGGACAACACAGACACCGGGAAAAAAAAACTTTGCCTAACATGGGAAAGAGAGAAATAGCACATTTTCAAACAAATAACTATTTAAATTTGAAGGTTTCAGAATGTTCTGGTTTAAAGACATGAACTCAGGAATCAGATTGTATGGATTTGAATGCCAGCTCTGCCACATGTTAGCTGTGGAATCATCAGCAACTTGTCTGACTTCTTTAGTTTCCTTACCTGTACAACGATGAATGCAATGCTACCACCTGCTTGGGTCTTTATAAAGATTAAATGTGTTAATATTTTTAAAATATTTAGAACAGCAGTTGGCACACATAAGAACAACCTAAAGACTTACTAAATAAGGTCTCTGGCAGGTGGTATTTAGTATGTCAGACTCTGCACTAGACCTCTCTGTCTGTTTGCTAATTAGAGAAGGCACATGCCATTGAGTCTGCCTGGAATGCAAGGTTTAAAGAGCCCATGAGTTTACAGACTTAAATGTAAATATTTTCGGAGACATTCCCTGAGTTGAATGTGAAACCCTTACACAGACACATCACAGATTCTTTCTTTAGACATCAAACCAGGTTTGAGATGTGTAGCTCAGGTCTGTTCTCAGAATGGGCCATGCATTTAACCTCTTCATGCCTCAGCTGCTCTCTGTGTAGTAATGCAATAAAAAATGCTTGCTTCACAAGGGTGTCATGAAGATGAAAATGAGATAACGTTTTAAGACTGTGCTTGCTGGGAGAGGCGCCACCTAAATGCAGACGGTAATTATTTTCATCCTCCACCTTAATGGAGACTGGTTTGGATGCCATTATCTTATTAAATGACTAAAGCCAGTCTTGGAAATTACAATGTTGGGGGCTGGGGTCGTTAGGAACATAGCACCAGACAGTTTCCTGCGTGAAAGCTACTGAAAAGGCACCACCAGATTTTGCTGTGTTAAAACTTACTCATAGAACTACCCAGATCCCCCCGAGGCAGACTCTTACAGGAGAGCTTAAGCACTTTGCAACTATGGCTCTCTTGGGGTTACCCTCTGTGAGCTTTACTAAGTCCGCTGGAACCTGGAGCTGGAAGGTTTGTAGCCTGATTTCCTACCTGAACTTCATTAGCCACTTGGGCTCATAAAGCTCTTTAGAGTGGTTTAAAATTTTGTGGAACTAATGATGTTCGTCTCCTGCCTGTTCCAGGTTCACATGAGATACAGTAGGTGACAAATGTTCAATGAGTAAATTAATAAACTGAAAGATGAAGATAATTTTCCCAGGCAATTCTACTGTTCCTGCGGTGTAGAATATTCCAAAGTAGAAGATACATATAATTGGTGATAAATAAGGTGATTTTAGGTGGTGCACAGATGACTATTGTGTATACACATATATATACATGCGCATATACACACATGTAAACACATACCGTGTGTGTGTGTGTGTGTGTGTGTGTGTGTGTGTGTGTATTCTGGATAGTGTAGCTTAGGGCAAATATAACGTTGGTAGTTGGAAAAGATTTTGGCAGTAGGGAAAAATATGTTTAAAGAAAAAAGTTAATAGTAATAGAAAATAATACAGTTTGTATAGCAAAAGTTACCACTTCAATTAGGGAAACACCACCTTAGAAGATAAAAGCCTCTGTTCCTTAGTTTTGAGTTTCTGAGTATTGGCTTTAGGTCCCAGGGTTGAATTTAGAGAACAGTGATTTCTTACATCTGGATTGAGTGCCACTGTTTGCAAAGCCTTTTTACATGCTTTTGCTTATTTTTCAGGTCAGGCATAATTATTTCTGCTTAATAGATGAAGAAACATACTAAGTGTCCTTGAAAAGTTGTGCAATAGCAAGCTGGCAAGTGAGTAAAAATCTGCATAAGTTGTAAAACTGTTTAGTGAAAAGAATCATATGCTAAGTGGTTTCCACAAAGCAGAGAACTATTTACTAAAACTAGAGGTCATTCATTTAACTCCTTGCTAACTCACATTACTAATGATGGTCCTGTCTCTCCAGGTCTTTCATCAACCATGTGCCCAGTACTGTCTGTGATTTCACCTGGTCTGATTTCAGGGGCGTACATTATAAAACAGGTGATACATCGTTAACCCAATTAGGCCTCCTATCACGTTTTGTTTGAGTAGCAGGGTGTTAAAATCTTTTCAAAGTGTGTGTTTAGTATTTAATAATCTGGAGATTTCACATAAAAATGTGGGCCTGCCTTTGTTTAAAAACATTTGAAGATCTGGCAAGACCAAGTCGTGGATTCCTGCTTAGCTGTCCTCTGGCAGGGGCTGTGGGCTCTCCAGGCTGGCCTGGTCCTTCGGGGGCATCAGTGGACTTCCCTCTCTTTCACTAATTTTCCTTAAGCCCAGCCTCTTCTTGCAGAGAGCCAAGAAGGTGAGTCAGCAACTCTAACAAATCAGCTCTCACTAGGAGGGATGTAAAATCGTCAACAGTGGACATTCGCCTAAAGTGACAAAAATCCAAGCTGGGGGAAGTAAGGCATGTTTTCATAGAAAATGTGGAGGTGAAATACTAAAATAAATAATATTAACATTTATTATGTTGCCTCAAAAATATTTTTAATACTTTGGTTATTTAAAAAGTTCTTCCAGGGGCCTCCCTGGTGGCACAACGGGTTAAGACGCAGCATTATGAAGCTATCAAGAGCCACTGCAACATGAGTTCAATACCCGGCTGGGGAGCTTCCCACATGGCGCAGCAGACCTCTCCTGCCTCACCCGCTGCCCCCCTCAGCAGTGTATTTCAGTCAATCTGCCTGTTCTGCTCCCCACTCTGTCTCTGGTGAATCCTCTCACCACCCAACACCTCTGGCCCAGCTTGTATGCATAAATAAAAATAAAATCTTTTTTAAAAATTCTTCCACATAATTTTGAGAAATAGTCTAGGAAGGAATTATTATCCCCATTTTGTTGATTAGGAAATTGAATGTCTGAAATTGGAAGAAATTTTCTGGAAACAAAGCCTGAGACAGGAATTGGGTGCAGGTGATTTCATGAGGAAGGGCTCCTCAGGAAAATCCCTTGAGGTGAGGGAAGGAATGAAACTGTGATACTGGAGAGGGAAGGAGCAGGATGTGACCTCAGATAGTATCTACCTTGTCCTGGACCCTGAGGAGGGCTCTAGAGCATTGGTCACACTATAGAACTGCTCTTGGTCCTTCCTGAGGCCAGGCTGCTGCCCATGAAACTGCTGAGCAGTCACTCATTGGCTGT
This sequence comes from Scalopus aquaticus, assembly GCA_004024925.1. Lineage (NCBI taxonomy): Eukaryota > Metazoa > Chordata > Mammalia > Eulipotyphla > Talpidae > Scalopus > Scalopus aquaticus. The sequence goes on from PVIJ01005284.1 coordinate 75,854, forward strand.
GGCCCCCACCAGTAACCTCCCTGTGTGATGGCCCCTCTATTAGCCCTGGGCAACTTCCTGTTAGCGGGGATATCCCCAAGCCTTTGCCTCAGACATTCAGAGTGGCTGAGAGACCCTAAGGGGCAAGGTGGGGGTGGGTATGAGGGGGGGAGCTGCAGCAGCATCTTCCAAAATAGGGAACATACAGTTATTCACAAGTGAGACTCAACTAATAGCACTTTCTGCTCAGGCAGTGTATACACACACACACACACACACACACACAGCCCCCCATGCACAGTGTGTTTCAAAAGATGGCAATTTTAGAAAATACATCAAAGTTCCTTCCAAAAGCAGAAAGTTCTCATTTGAAAAATTGAGGATAAATGATCCCACCTTTATAAAATCCAGTTTCATAGCTTCTCCTGTGCAAACTTTGAAATAATTGAAAATTGATGTCTAAAATTTTATTAATGGGTAGACAGAATATATGTATGCAGATCATATACATACATAGAGAATATATGTATGGATATTTTATAGGTATATAATGTGATGTGATTGTTAATGTTTGTTTGGGAAAAACATCTGGCCACAGACAATGGCAAAGCTTTGTGTTCAAAGGGTTTAGAAAATAAATTCCCCTTCAACAGAGCCAGGTCCCTTGAGATTTGTTATAAGAAAGAAAAAAGAATTTCCAAGAAATATCAGGTTGTCCTTCTGGCATATTCCTACTTTGTTCTGAAGCAATTTGAGTTCAGAATCACATTTCATCAAGTATAGAAGTTAAAAGCTTTAGGAACTGTGAATAGAAGAGAAAAACTAAGATGGAGGGTTCTGTTTTTAACCTTTAAAATTTTTTAGATTTAACAGAATTCTCCTTATTAAAGGATGCTAATTATGCATACATCCTCCATGATGAGAGAGCAATTGTGGCAAATTAGGGAAAATACACTGACAGAAATCCAAGGCAGAATACAGTTTATTTTATTATTTTTTTCCTGGATTTTTTTTTCTGTAGCACCTCAAGATACCATCCCAAAGCTATTATTATAACTGAATATTTTACCTAACGGAAAGCACAGGCACCTCAGATCTCCTTTTGCATGACAAATGCTTAATTAGAAAAATAATAGGATGGAAATGAAATTGGTATTTACTAGGACAGGGACAGAAAATTATCCTGGAGAAGAAAATTCTGTTTTATTTCACCAAAGGCAAAAGAAAAAAAGAAAAAAAGTTAAGCAACAAGAAAAGAATCTTAGATGATGAATGCTGGAAACAAATCAGACTGAAGTGTAGGGCTTGTGCCGAAGACAGAATTTCTCTTATCCCCCCCACAAAAAACCACAAACACACACACACACACACACACACACATGCATTAACACCCCACAATAATAAAAAAGAAAGTGATAATAAAATTATTAAATTGAAGAAGGCGTTTTTAATTGCTGGTGAATAAAAAGTCAGGCCCTCCCTCTAAATGTTGCATTTCCATCAGATTAGATAAAGTGTATATCAAATTAATGTATCATCCAATTTTGCACTGCATTAGCAGTTTAATTATAACTGTGAAATAATTCTGCGTGGAACTGTATGCTAAAATATGATAATTACTATTGTATGGTTGTTGCAGACCTAGTTGTAGTTTCCAGTGTCTTTTTGAGTTGTTGATGATGTAATGCCTTTGGCCATGGCGTCAGACACCATAAGGTTCTTTCTTACCATTGATCATGAGGATGACACTAATTTCCCTGTCTGCATTTATTTGAAGTTTTCATTTCTTTAATAGGGCTACATCTTATCATACAAAAATCAGATAGGGTTCCATTCAAGTTGGGTCCTTGAATCCTTTGACCATCTCAGGCCTGCTTTTCTAAAGCTATTTTAAAATGCACATGGGATGCATGTGGTTTCTCAAAAAAAAAAAAAAAATGGGGGTGGGGGACATGCACCAGAAAGTAGAAAGCCTTTGGTTATTTGCTAAAATGCTGGCTTATAGATAACTGGGTACATTTTACTCCACTGAAGCTGATATTACTAAGTTTATTTCCCAATCTAGCTTAGTGTTTGTTTTTTTTGTTTGTTAATTGAGTTCATAACATTTTTACAAAGTTTATAAACTTTTATAAAGCTTATAAACTTTATAAAAAACTTATAAAAAAAGCTTTATAAAATTTTATACAAATTTTATAAACTTTTATAACATAAAAGTTTCAAGCTTACAACTTTATACTTCCCTACCTATGTCTTTTATATTGTGATCACCACTAGAGTCTAGTTTTTAGCCACCACATGCAATTGATTCCCCCCTGCCCCTTACCTGTTTGACCCATCCCTAACTCTCCTCTCCACTGGTAACCACTATGCTGGTGTCAGAATCTAAGAGTTTATTTTTGTTTGATTTGACCATTTGCTTTATTTCTTTATCTTTCACATGAGTGAAATAGTATAGTATTTGTTTTTGTCTGCTTAGGACAGAGCAGTTTGGTTTTTTTTTGTTTTTTCAGAGCAGTTTTGGTTTATAACAGAATAGAGAGGGAAGTTCAGAGATTTCCAGTATACCTCTTGTCCTTACATATACATAGTGTCTGCTATTATCAACATCACACACCAGATCGTACATTTTTTTTGACATTAGTGAATCGACACTGACATAAGGTAATCACCCAAAGTCATAGTTTATATTACATAGTTCACTCTGCAGGTCAGACAAATATATAATGGCATACATCCTTCTTTATAATATCATACAGAATATTTTCACTTCCCTAAAAATCCTCTGTGCTCTGTCTGTTCACCTCCCACACCAACCACTGTTCTTTTTATTGTCTTTTCCAGAATGTCATTTAGTTGGAATCATAAAGTTTGTAGCCTTTTCAGATTGACTTTCTTTACCTCTGGATAGGCATCTAAGCTGTCCCCATGTATTCTTATGGTTTTCTAGTTCATCTCTTTTTATGCTTAAAAATATTTCATTGACTGGATGGACAATTTTTTTCATCCATTCTCCTGCTGAAAAGTATCTTGGTTGCTTCCACATTTTTGTTTATGAATAAGTTGCTGCACAGAATCCTGTGCACGTTGTATTTTCGTTTTTTAAATTTTCACTACTTCTAGGACAAGGACAAATTAAGATCACTATATGGGAGAAGTTATTCAAAGTATTAGCTGTGAGTTATATTGCTTTCAAAATGCTTTACCCTGTAAGTCCTCAACTGGTTGTAATGTGTTTCAGTTATCTTTTTGTGTATGTGCCCAATTCAACCAAACTTTGGCCTAATTGGTCAGAAGATTGTGAAGAGAGGGTCTATCTAAATAAATGGAAACTGATAGTGGGCAAATGGGACTTTTAACTTAGCCAGAGGCAGTGGCCCAATTGCTTACAGGTTACTACATTGGTTCTGCACCCACATGCACAACTGCAAGACTACTCAGGTTTAGGGAACAACAACATTGGGATTTATTTAACAAATAGGGAAAAGCAAAGAATTACTAAAGTTAACATATAGCCGTTTACCTTACTTAAAACAATGTCCAGTCTTTTAAGTCCCAGAAAAATAACAAAGATGGTGTCTTCCCACCACTGCCAATGTGAAGCTCTTTTTCCAAATAGGCCACGATTTCAAAATGGCGTCTTCCTTCTTCTGCCAATGGAGTCTTCCCGCCACTGCTGATGTGGGCCACAATTCTAAAATGGCGTCTTCTTTCTTTTGCCAACATGCACTGATCAGACTGTAGGCCAAGTTCTAACTAATGAGGATGACACAGGACACAACTGGAAATGCTCCCAAAACTGCCGTGATGCCCCAGCACAGCACCAGGCCAACAAAACTGCAAACAGCAACTACAGCAGCCAGAGGGCCCATCAGAGTGCACTCACGCATTTTGGAAGGCACCCGCTTTGGGCCTCTGCCTTCTTCCTTCAGCTGCAATAAAAACAAAACTGGGAGCAGTTTCCATCGCTCGGCTACTTGCAAAGCCTCCAAAGTTCCTGGGCCCAAAGTCACTAAACATTCAAAAACATTTCTTTTTTTCCCTACATCATGGTGGGCTACCTCTTTTCATTCTTACATCCTGGCGACTGCCCCCTTCTTCTACCTCATGGCCCTTTTATATCTCATCAGAAACCCCACCCCAAAAGTAAACTTCTCAGTTTGCCTGGCTACTCATTCCCGTCAGCAAACTCCTCTAGTAAACTCCTCTAGGGGGCACTATCTTTACCGGACTTTGGACTCAGCCCAGTTACAAAATTACACAGAATTAACTTATTGAGTTCCACTTTTCCTCCTCTAGCTAAGGGGCTTGAGGTATATGCTGTTTAACATCTGTCACTTAGTGTCCTTAGTGTCCAATCCAAGGCAAAGGAAATGATACAACCTATCATCAATGATAATGCATTGTGGCAACCAAACCTCTTTTATATCATGCTTGATCAGAACATCCATCCAGCTTTCTGTATCACCTTTGAAAGAGGACAGCAGTGACCGGAACCCAGGGTTATATTAAACAGAAGGGAATTGGAAACTCTTCCAATTCATTCATTCTTACATTCAACCTTCTTTGCTTACCCCTGTATGAAGCTGGATTGTGGGCTCTGCTGCTTGTCAACTCTGTGGCCTCGTGAGAGGAATTATGACTCTACAGCCTTATATACTTTTATAAAGTGAGAATCTTTTTTAAAAAAAGATTTATCTGGGCCTCCCTGGTGGCGCAGAGGTTAGGTGCTGCGCTGTGGAGCTATTGGCAGCAGTGACGCGAGTTCGACGCCTGACTGGGGAGATTCCCACATGGCGCGGCAGACCTTTCCTGCCTCACCCGCTGCTCCCCTCAGCAGTGTGTTTCCGTTCATCTGCCTCTTCTGCTCCCCGCTCTGTCTCTGGTGAACCCTCTTGCTGCCCCATGCCTCTGGCTTGTACCCCAGCTTGTATGCATAAATAAATAAATCTTAAAAAAATAAAAAAAGTTTTATCTATCTATGCATACAAGAACTGGGGTGTAGGCCAGAGGTATGGGGGTGGTGGCAGTGAGAGGATTCACCAGAGACAGAGTGGGGAGCAGAACAGGGAGACTGACTGAAATACACTGCCGAGGGGAGCAGAGGGCGAGGCAGGAGAGGTCTGCTGTGCCATGTTGGAAACTCCCTGGTTTGTGCTGCAGTGGCTGCCAATAGCTTCATAGTGCTGAGACTTAAACCCTTGCACCACCAGGGAAGCCCGAAAGTGGGAATCTTAATAGAGTCTGTTTCATAGCCCATTGTGGTAGGAATTGAACAACGAATGTATAATGTATGTTACACTTTCTAGCATACAGTAAGCATTTAGCATATTTTACTTATCCTCCTTTAAAAAAATCTTTAAAATTTGGTTCAGGCTTATCCTTCTCTAGGAGCTTCCCCTAATTTCTACCTCCAATTTCATAGCCTGTATTAGACATTACCCTTAAGTGTCCTTGATCATCCAGATATAGCTCCTATTGCACGTAATGTACTGTAAATTATTTTCTTCCATCCAAATTACTGTTTCAGACTATGGACTGCATGAGGACAGAGACCATCCAATCATCCCCATATCCAAACTGTGCCCTGCACCGCAGGGGGCTCTGCTTGTGTTTGTTCAGTAAGTGGACACAGCCCTGGAAAGACAATTGAGGCAAGAAAAAAAGGCCTGTTTCATCACAGGGAGCAACACTTCTGTAGCCACAATCAGGAATCCAGGCAAGGAGCTTGAGGCACAGGGAAAGGCCCCCCCAGAATGTGCCCAGGAGGTAAGATGGCATCATCTAGTGAAAAAGTCTGGAAATGGGCTCAGGCCTGGGGCAAGAGGGTGAGCCCAAGCCTTCCCTGAGGGGAGGGAGGCCCCTGGATTCATCCTGACAAGTCTTGGGAAGAGGGGCAGGAAGCAGGGCAATTTCTCACCACAACAGATAATAAAATGAAAAATTGAAACTTGGAAAATCAGCAAAGCTTTCTCTCTTTGATCAAAATTTTCTTTTTTATAATTAGAACTGTTATAGAAAGGAAATATTTCTTCCTTTTGGAAAGTTCTGTGTTGGTGACCCACACAGAGAAAGGGTCATTTCAGTTATGTCTGCATCATTATGATTTCATGGCTCCAGATTTTGACTCCAAGAAAAAGAAAGTTGGGAGATGGTCAGGGACATTTGCAGGTGCTCTGGCTAAGCCCCCACTCACACCGCAGGCCAGCAGGCTGCAAACAGAAAAAACGCTTCCGTAGAGATGAGCCTCCCTGCTGTTTATGGGTCACAAATTTATGCAGAATTTTTATGGGCAGACCTGGCTTGGGTCTCTTTTCCATGTGACCAACAGAAAACCAACAGAAAGTCAGACAGACAGAAAGGCAGAATGTTCTGAGAGCTGCTTTGTGGTTATTGTTACTAAGGAAACCAATTCTTTAGTATTCATGTGTTCAGCAGACTGCTGCTGAATCTGAGGCTGAGGCATATCTCCAAATGACATGAGGGAGGAGAGGGAGGAAAATGACCAAACAGATAAATGTGGAAGTTGTTTAAAAATCTTTTGGTAATTTAACCATCTGGGGTATCCACTGGTTTTAAAAATGAGATCATTGCCAGCATCAAATATTTTAAGAGTGATCAGGAGCTTGTCTTCTAGCATTATTTATACAATTATATTCACGCACTAGCCACACACTGGAAGAAAAGCTTCTCCGAAGAAGACAAAGCTCCTTAAAATCTGGTTCCAGCTTAAGAAAATCATTATTTTGTAAAAAGGGCCTCTGAAATGTGTCCCTGCCTGTCATTCCTATCTCACAAAGTCTCTCTTTTACTGTCTAAGGGTGGGGCAGCATGTGTATTGTTAATAACCTCAAAGGCAACATTTTCTCTAGCAGGGGGTGGGAGCATTTACCAGAGTAGCTGTTCATCAGTCCCAAATGGTAAGAGGGGTCCGTTCCACAGGAGTCACAGTTCCCAAAGGACATCCACCATTTGGCTGAACGCCCTGTGGGTGGCAAAGGCCATCGGAATATGAAAGAGTGAAGTCGGGGAATTGGAATCCTGAGCTGTTGATCAGACTCAGACAGGAAGAGAAGACCTGGCAGGAACTCTGGAAAGAGAATCTACTCTTGCCAGCCCCCACACTCCCAGTCATGGCAGTAATGCTTGCTAATTTTGCAGTTGAGAGTCTGGCCAAGGAGCAATTCTAATGAGAATCCAGGAGAGCAAGAGGCTAGCTAAGAACTTGTTCTCTCTTAGAAAAACAATATAACCTGAAACATTTCTTAAGAGAAAAGCAGTACCAAGCCCCTTCATCTCTTTCTATATAGAGGGGCATCTCAGAGCTTGGAGATACCAGTATCCGCTGTACTAGATTGTCATTAACATCCCAGTGTGTGCTCAAGTCACTGATGTATTTCCTTATGTTCAACGAGCATTAATTGAGCACCACCTGCATTCAGAGCCCTCTGTTGGATTTGTAACAATGAGTAGGATACCGTGGGAGAACTATGGGGGCTACAATGATATAAGAACACATTAATTAATTAATTAAAAATAACAACATTTAAAAAATAAAAATAAATTAATCTAAATTAAAAATAAAGAAATTGTAACTTGCTTTGCCAAAAAAAGAAAAAAATATGAGCAGAATGCACCTAACAACTCAAAGAACCCACAGTCCAATTGTTGATAAACAGAGAAACAGGTAAATCTGCGAAAACTACATCCTTCCTTAACATTCTTTAAAATGCATAATGAGACCGCACTTCCCTGTCTCCTGTCTGACTCTCCACCTTCATTTGTGGGGGCCCCTAGCCCACTATACTCCCAGCATTGGCTTCTTTAATTCCCCTGCTCTTGCCTCTCCTCTCAACTTTCAGCTCTCAGTTTAAAAGTTCCTTCCTTCCTTAAGGAAGATGGCCCTGTCCCTGTTCTATCGTCTCCTTGCAGCCTTCTAAAAAAATTTGCTGCAGTAATCGCATTTAATGGCAGCAAAGCTGTGACAACTTTAGCTCAACACTGAGTTCTCAGTGGCCATCACTGGTCTAGCATAGAAGTGGGTTTGGGCATATTTTTCTTAGTTAAATGAATTAATGTACACAAAGAAATAAGTGAGAAGGTAAAAGAAACAAAATCTAGAAAAAGAGAGCCATAACATAGTATGGCTGTATGTGTGCGTGTGTTTCTTCAAATATTTGCTGTGTGAAAAGTGCTCTGTAAAGAGAATGCTTGCAAAATGAATGACTGAATGGTTGAAATGGGGAAAATCACCTCACTTTTCTTAGTTTGTTTGCTTACATGATTATATTTTATCTTATTTTTTTCACTTTTATTTTTTTAATTTTTCTTCTTCTTCTTATTTATGTCTTTTACATTATTGTGTATTCCCATAGGTTACCCACCACCAATTCACCCGAGAACTGTCACCATAGTCCCTTGTGCTCTTTTCTCCTCTTTTTGAGCCCTTTTCCTCCCCCTCCCTCACTAAATGTCTCTCTCTCATTTGGTTCCCCTATTTTCCTGCTATAAGTGAAACCATTCAATATTTTTCTCTTTTATTCTGGCTTATTTTGCTTAGCATGATCCCTTCTAGTTCCATCCATGTTGCTGTGAATTGCATGTGTTTATCTTTTTTGATTGCTGAATAGTATTCCATTGTGTATATTATGATGAGTGACATTTTCATCACTTCCAGCAAAAATAGTAGTAAAACACTGGCCAGCTTCAATTTTCCAGGACCCTTGCCTACTTTGCCTGGGAATGCTGATTTTTAGAATCTTCTGTTTTATATACCCTTAGAACTGTATCTACGATGTATCTAGTCATAGTTGGCACATTCAGTACACATTCATTGAGTATCTGCCATATGCTTGCTACTGAACTACATACAGTATCCATCTGATACCATGGGAAAGGAGACTGAGTCTCACAGTTCACTTGGGAAACTGGATATAAAAGAGATGATATTCCCGAGCATGAGAACTGGGGAACACATCTTCAGCACCCAGTATCTCCTCATATATTGCACTGCTCAGGCTCATCAGTGTACTTTTGCTACTGTGAGTTCTGCGAGCTCAAACCTGCTTTTATCTCACCCATCTTTGCACCTCCAACAACTAGCCCTAGCCCGGCACCTGGTGGAGTCATAAAGATCTACCTATTTTCTAATACAGCTCACATATACAATGTAAGCCTACCTTAGTGTTCTGCATGTGAACACTCAATGCCCTATTTAATCCTTATACCACTGCTATGATGTAGTTGCTATTATTATTTCTATTTACTTACAAGAAAACTGAGGCACGGAGAAGCAAAGGAGCTTGATAAGGACACACAGCAGTGAAGTGAAAGCCCCAGTAATCAACCAGGTCTGATTGCTGTTGTGTGCTCCTGCTTTTCTACTAGGTTGAACCAAAGGAAACTGCTGGCATTTTTCCCTTTGACCTACAGAAGTAGCAAATGGGTATCAGTAGATAAGTAATGTAAGTACTCACAATCTAACTGGACGAAATGATACCAATGAAAGTTTATGTGTGGGGTGCTGAGGAAGGGCAACAGTGGCAGGTCAGGGGCAGCCTTACAGGGAAGCCAGTGAATAGTCAGAATTTCAGGGGAGCAGTGTGGACACTCACATACACCCTCGCTCAACACATGTTTGCAATGGACCCACTATGTGCTGTGCTGAGTTCACGTAGAGACCAAGAAGAATTTGGGAGCCATGAAGCAAGGGCAAGTCTAATAAAATGGGCTATTTATTATGCACTAGGGCCCCTCCGAAAATACTCACAGCAAAAACCCAAAAGGGAGAGAGCCCAACAACAGCCTAGTGATTCAGGCCTCAGGGAGGAAATGACTCAGTCTCCAAAAAGGTGAAAGAAAGTGGATGCTTTCAGTGGATGCTTTCACGTACCCAGCGTGAACTGGGTTTTCGCAGCACAGGAGCACCACTGGAGGGACAGAGCTGAAGGTATAACAGGGTGGTCCCCAGGAGAAAGGGTGTGTCCCAGGTTCCCTGTCCCACCCAAGGTAGGTTCCCACCCAATAGACGTGGGTGAGAGACCCGTGGGGAGGTTAACAATGGCTGTGTTGATTTTGGTTTCGATTTTGTTCTGTTTCTCTCAGAATTGTCTGACTGTTTCTGACCCTTCTGGATGGGTCCCTGCCGAGAGGTATTTTGGTTCCTCCCGGAATGGTCTGGCTGTTTCTGACCCTTGTGTGTGGGTCCCTGCCTAAAGCTGTTCTAGACTTGTGGCAGGCTTTCGGGACTTGCTTTGGGCCAATCCCGTTTGGGTGGACTTTCACCCACGAGGAGTTGGTTAACATTGGGTGCTTGACTTAGAAAATATATTCTTTTTCTTCTCTGTCTTTTCTAATCGTTTTAAAGTCTGGTTTCCACAAAAGGTCCTATATGTTTTGTACTGATGCGGCGGATGGCGGAACCCATTTAGAACAGGGCAGTTTTGGGGGTTTCAGGGTTGTCCCTCTCCTGCCCTGTAACAAAGGTGCTGCATCCTGGAGGGGACTTGAAGGGGGGACAAATGGGGACAGGAAGAACACTTGAAGCTGTCTGGGGTGGAAATAGCAAGAGCTTGAGTCTCACAGAAGTAGTGGAAATATTGATTGATGCTCAAGTCCAGTGAAACTCGGAGCTGAGTAAACCCTGAGACTTATCAGTTTCTCCATGTATTTTGTAAGACACAGGCATTTCGATAATTGGCTTAAATCTCTGTAAAGCCTCAATTATCTTTCTACACAAAGGATTCTGTACGCCAGGTACCTCTTTGCGCTTAGCTTCCCTCCTTAAAACTCCTCTTTGGATTTGTTTAAATTCTGTTGGGGTTCCTTGGCCGTTAGAAGTTACTTGTTTTAGCATTTATGTTCTTTGAGGAAGGGGGTTTAATCAAAGATTATGGAACTTCATCTTATCTTCTAAATCTAGATCTGTTTCTCAGTCCCTCAGGTCTCCTTGAATAGTTTCAGGAATCTCTACTCTGACTTTTATGTTTGCAGTATGATTCTTGAATTGACTGTCTTGTATTTCCTCTATTCTCTTGGCTAAGACACACTTGGGTCAATTTTGCTCTCCACTGACACAAAAATGGATGTAAACATCCCAGGTACCACAGAATGTGTCCTAGGACCCATTCAGAGTAACGACACAGCTCTGTAACTCCTCCTGACATGTCAAACACAGTGGAAGCCATGAATGATCAAAGCAGATAAGCTGATTTGGATTTTTAAAATTAACCACAAAGGTGTTTTTAAATAGAATAGATTGAATCTAGGTATATCTAAAAAATTGTTCATGGATAAAAACATGCTTGGTGAAGATCGATCAACCAAAGGGTGACACAGAACAGAAAAATAGGACATTAAAGAAACTAAGACAGTTCAGTGAAAGGCCATATTCTGGTTGAGTGCATGATCGTGTATTCTAATATATTCTCTGAGATACTTACCAAAAACAGGGCTTGGCCTTTGGGCTTCTCCTTGTTAGAAATAAGCATTGCATCAGTCTGGCCACTCTGCATGGTATGGTCAGATATGTGCAGAGAGGTGGGCAGCTGTAACAACCTCATCTGTTATCCTGGGAGGCTGAGCAAAGAGGAAGTTGGGAGCTGCTAATTGGTAACTTTCATTCCAGCATTAGCTTTCTATTGCTGTTCTAATTCCCACGATCTTAGCCAACAGAATCCCTCCTAAAACAATGAAGCATCTTTACTTCCCAAAGGTAAATCTAAAAAGCACCCTGGTGGGAAATAGTTACCTCTAATGTTCTATTCACCACAGTTGGCAGCAGGCTGAGAATCCTCTCAGAGAGCAACAATGGAGATTTATGTTGCCATCTGTCTCTGCTGATTTAAATGTTTATGTCACCAATAGCTGTAGGGTTTTGGCAGCAATATTGTTGATACCCAAGAAGGAAGATGTGATTAAAATTAAGAGTCTAAGAGCTGGAAGTTAATCTGATACAATGTGATAGCCTGTCATCAGGGCCTACTGCTTCTCTTTCTCCTTTCATGCCCCTGCTGACTGGCCCTCTCCCCCATTTATCGCGTCTACAGCAAATCAGTGACTTTTTAGGCTTACCTTCGCTGAGTCTCTACCTAGACCTTGAACAACACTAACAGTGGGGACAAGAAAGGGAACAAGGTGGAACGGAAGGAGTCCTCTGGAACAACAGGTAGAAACCCCAGCATTCCAACACACAATAAGGAGACCATTAAAATATAATACCTGAATGAAAATATCCCCCTACATCTTCCTTCAAAGCTGGATTTTAATCATTTGTCTCTGCTCTAAAATATAGTAATTTTGTATTATTCAAAGATCTTTCACATTTTCCACGCAATTTATTTTGATATAAAGTATTTGCTGAATAAAAAAAGCGTACAAAATCTCTGCTGTTTTTCCTCTTGAGTAACTCACTCTCTGCAAGGATGTGAACAATGGGATTTGTGTTTGAGCAAGTTGTTAAAAATAAGTCTTAAGCTTTAGGAATGAATCACATGTGACTCAGTTATTTTTAAAAATAAATAAAGTCTGGAGAAAGCAGGGGGCAGAGAGAGAATGGTTTAAGGGGGAAAAGAACAAGTAATCATTTTCATGAATTGCAAGACAGCCTAAATACAGAAAAGAAGCCCGTAGTCATCTTGGAGGGTTGAATGTCACTCCCCTGCCCACCTCCCCACACCCATGTACATACTTTCAGTTGTCAGCCAGCAAAGAAAAATCTCTGTACTTCTAGAATTTCTTTACATTTGGAAAATTGATTGCACAGTGTGCTAGCTAAAGGCATAAAACTTGTATTTCACAGAATCGAAACCTTGCAGAAAAGAGATTTTGTTGCCTTGAATGAGGCAGGGTTGAAAACGAGATTGTCTGTCCCAAAAGGTGTTATTTTAGTCCCTTGTGTAGCATTTAAAGCTAGACATTTGCTTATTTAATTCTTTGGCACAGCAGGGTTTTTAAAAATTAGCGTTAAGAAGCTACTTACCCAGGATAAGTCAAATCCAAGCATTAGCAAGTCTTAGAGACTAGAGGGAGGGAGAGCACTGCTTGTTGGGCGCTTGCAGAGGATTCCTTTTCCTCTGGGACAGTGGCTGCCTGGTTTTGGGAAGCGGGAAGCTAAAGAGGGACAGAGAACAAACTCCTCTTTATAACACATGGTTTCCTGTGGGGCAAGTGGGACTCCAAGATTCTAAGGCAATAGAGTAGGGAAAGGTTTCCCAAGTGCTCGGGGGGCAGGGATAAAATTCGGTTGTACATGACTTTTAAAAGAGATCCTATTGCCAGAATCCCAAGAAAATCATGGTTTTGGATTTTCCTCCCAGTTTACCAAATTCATCCTAACCAGCAAGCAAAAATATATGCTAACTTGTTCAACTCCAGAGGCGTGGTGGTTTTAACACTAGTCTGCAAATGATTTGAAACACCTCCATTAAGTGGTGGACTCTAATTCCTCTCCCTTTAAATACTGGACTGGCCTTAGTGACTTGCTTCTAAATTAAGAGTAGGCAGCAAGAATTCTATGTGGCTTTCAAGACTAGTTCATAACAAAGTGATATAGATTCTGCCAGGTTCATTCTCTTGAGGTGTATTCCTTTGGAGCACGAAAACCACCATATTAGAAAAACTGCAGAGAGGGACCACATAGATGCACAAAACATACCCAGCAACTGCAGCCTTCGCAGTCTTCCCAGCCCCCAGGCCAGATATGTGAGCAAAGACTTTGAATTGACTTCAACCCCAGCAACATCTAACTGCAAGACATCCTGAGCCAAAATCACCCAAACAAAAGAGATCTAACAAACATGAGGAGCCAGAATGCTGGATCCATATTCACCATGAACTGTAAAACAATAAGTGCCATTTTTAGGCCAGCAATTTTGGAGGTGATTTGTTTCAGAACAAATGGTCACTAGAAAATTTGTGGCACCTGTAAGTGAGGCATTGTCATCACCAAACTTAAAATACATGCCAGTGATTTGGGGCCTGGGTGGAGGGTGGAGATTGAAAGAGCTTTGGAGAGGCTGTTATTGACTGATCAGTGGCAAATGAGGGAAAGTATTGGAAGTTGGAGAAAAGAAGAGCCTGGTTAATGAAGTGGTGGAAAGTCTAGTAATATTTTCACCAGTGGAAAATAGAAAATGTACATATTGAATTCATGTTCTAGTAAGATTTCCAGGCAGAGGGTTGAAGGTGTTGTCTGATTTTTTTTAGTTGCCCATAGTAAATATGACCAGTGATGGACTAAAGAAAGAATTCCTAGATATAAAAGAGGTAAGACTTTGGGAGTTCAAAAAATTTAACCATTTCTCAGTTTCATCTTTTCAAGATGGATAATAAGGCTAAAATTAAAGTGTGTAATTTCCATCTAAAGTGAAGGAAATGGTAACTCTAGAAACCTTTAAGACCTCAGATGGACTTAACATAGTGCTTCATAGATTCTTTCAAGACCCCTCCTGAGATCTGAAGGGCATGCCTTTCTGATAGCACCATTGAACAGAAAAGTTTCTTAAAACCTTAAGAGGGCAGTAACCTTAGGCAGAGAAAAGCACCTGTGGCAATGAGATTTGTGGGTTTTGTCTAATGGAGTCTATTCCAACACGATTGACAGGAAACACACAAAGTTTAAAGAGACTTGTATTAATAAAAACATTGCCAGCCCAAACTCAAAAGGACACAAGTAGTATAAAACGAAAAGAAGCTTTTGGACTCCTAAATTCTATGGGAATGAAGCAAACTAAGAAAATTACTCATCTATAAAAATGGAGTACATTTTATAAACAGGAAGCATACTGCAGAGGGAAGAACTAAGAGCCCTCAAAACAGAGCCAAAAGTCATGGAGAATCATGCCTAGGGAATAATGAGCTCTTATAAAAAAGAATTGGCAACATGTGCTGGGCTGACTTTCAGAATTCCTAAAGAATAATGATTGTTTATGTGTGTGTCCTAAGTTTTGGAAGCATCTATAGCAATCAATATCCCATCAAAGTATGTTGGGTGGGGGAGCAAGAAACTTGTCACTTTAGTTCAAAAACCTTTCAATCAAAAACAAGGCTTAAGAAAATAATTGAGGATATGCACCTAAGGAGCCTCGTCTGTGGCATATAAACCTGATTTGGGTGATGGCTATTAGATGTTGAGCCTGAGACTGATGTCATCCAGGTGAGATGTTTGTCTTTGTGTTACAGGACAGCCTCAGGGAAACAGGGTGACATGGATGTGAGTCCTTACCCCATGTTTAAGAACTTGGGACAAGACTCAAAAGCAGACAGGCATGCAGAAAAAAAAAAAAAGTTTAATGGGTTATTTACATGGGGAATGAGAAGAGAGGGAGAGAGGGAGAGAGAGAAAAGGAGAAAAAAGGGAAGGAGAGAGAAAGGGAAGGAGCGAGGGAGGGAGAAAGAGGGTGAAGGGAGGCGGGGCGTGAGAGAGAGAGATCTTAATTTGTTGATATGTCCTACTGATAAAGCAGTCTAAATTGAGACCCCAGGATGCAAGCTGAAAGCTGGAGAGGCAAAATTGAGTGCCTGGTGAGCACGTGTTCAGTTTTATACCAAGCATGGCTGCTTAACTCCACCTTTAGTTCCCAGTGACAACCTCCTTCAGGAAGTCAGATTCGTGCAGATGCAGGGCATGCTGGGAATTGTAGTCCTCAGCTCCTGAGTTCATATGAACATAGAGATGGAGGTGGAGTCTAGCTAACCTCAGGAAGTGGAGTTCATTCAGGACACACTGTTCCTCCACTGTTAGGAGGGGATGACTATATTTTGCATGTGGAATCAATATAAATAACATGTGACCAGAAGGCAGACTGTTACAGTTTTAAAACATGCCCATAATTCTTTGACATTCTTTTCATCAAAAGGTGGGTTCTAATTCTCCTCCCCTTAAATATAGGTTGGCTTTAGTGACTCACTTCTAACAGATAGGTCATAAATAACATTACAGACAACTTCCACCTGGTTTTCTTGGCACATGTTCTTTGGCGGCCTGAGCCCATAGCCACCATGCTTCAGAGGCCTTGTGGAGAAGCCACATAAGCTGGAGGTGCTCTGCTCTAGCCCCCAGCACCTTGAGCCTTCCCAGATTTGGCACCAGATATGTGCGGGTTAGGCCTTAAACTCGATCCAGCTAACCCACCATCTGACTGCCTATAGTTTCACAAGAAATCGCAAGCCAGAGCCACCCAGGTCAACTTCTCCTGAACTCCTGACTTGTAGAAATTATGAGAGATAATAAAGACTGTTTTTTTAAGACACTAAATTTGGGAGTGATTTTTTATATAGCAAAGGATAGTCATAACAAGGAGGCACCAGTCACATTTTACCCTCTGTGATTCCCAGAGTGGGAATCTCTGGAGTTCATCACCAAAATGGTGTCCTCATGAAGGGCTTGCTATGGGCCTGTGCGAACCCAGTTGTGTTGATTGGCATCTCTGGGCTCTGTCCAGCCACCCTGTTTCTCACTTTGTCTATCCTCTTCCTTGGTTTTCTGCCTGCACTTGACTTTATGTCTTAAGTTTATTAGACACTAGTCCCTAATGACCTGGTGCCCTGGCCTTGCTCATCTCTTTTGAGCATTTTAGTCTAGTTTACCATAGAGTTCCCCATACCTGTACCTGATGAGACAGCTAATGGAGGCCCTTTCTCTTCCCACCCCCAGACCTTCTTGGCATTGGGGGAAGTCTGCACATAGGACCAGCAAGGCACAGATCCAGGCAGACAGGTAAATGAGAGTCCTGGAGCCCTCTGAGGCTTTTTCAACCTTTTAATGATTCTTGTATCATTTGTAGTGAGGCAACTAGGTTCGGGGCAGACAGGAAGGCCTGGGGCCTGGCAAGCCTCCCCGGCCCAGCGAATCTTCACTCTTTCTGGGCTCTCTGTCATTCTCTCATGGCTTCTTCGCTGGTCTCTGCTCTGCTCAGCCGCACAGCCCTCTGCTGCTCTTACATGCTCAGTCGCTTGGCTCAGGAGCGCCCACTCACTCACGCCCACACCACTCTCCAGGTGCCACCATCAGGGCCGTGTTTAAGACCACAGGTGTCCGTCATAGATGCCAATGGTGGGAGGGTAGAAAAAACCGAATCATTTCTATTTACCCTGCACTGGGGGGACCCACGTCCAAGTTCCGTTTCCATCCATGTGAACAGATGTCCCTTGACTATTCCTACTGTGGGCTTAGAAAGAGAAGCAGGTCCCCAGGCTCCCCAACAATCCCTCTGCCCAGCCATGCTGCTGCTGACAGTCAGGGCCTCAGCATCCATGGCCAGGAGGCAACTTTCAGTTCCATACGCTCTCGTGAGACCCTGTTTAGATGCTCAGGGTCTGCATACTGACCTACAAAATGAGGTGGCCAAAAATACCATGATTCTGGTAATAAACTCATGAATAAAATGGGGCATGCAATGGCACAGGATGGTGTAGAGGCAGGATAGCACCAGGGAACAGGTTCGCTATGGAGCTGTGCAGATGGGTCAAAATGAAAGGAGAAGTTCTGGAGCCCTTGGTGGCTTTTTTAAGGCTTTTCAATGATCTCTTGTAGAGAGGCAACCAGGTACAGGACAGGCTACAGGGCCGGGGGCTGGCAGGCCTCCCAGCCCCCCGTGAATCTTCAGGCTCTCTCAGGCTCTCAAGAGTTCTCTCGTGGCCTCTCTACTGCACCCTGAATGGTCTTTGCTCCACGCTCTGTTCTCTGCTGCCTCAGCTGCTTCTCCTTCTGCTGCTAATATCCTTGTCCTCCAGGCCCAGGTGTACCCACTCATGCAGGCCCACACCCCATTTCAGGTGCCCACCATCAGGCATGCGTGTAGGCCTGCAGAGGTCTATCTTTGATGGGAGGGCGGAAAAACCTGATGACTCTTTTGTTTACCCTGCACTAGCACACCTTGCTTTGGAGACTTCAGTATCTTTTCTTGCCAGCAAACTTTGCATTGTGGCTCCAAGTCAAATTTCCTTATCATCAAATTTTGGGGAGCAAGAGTCCTTTCCTTGACATAACTCTGAGCTTCTTAGGTAAGTTGGTTTATTTCCTCTCCTGGGATCAGCTTGAAGCACCAATGAGTAATGAGACAGACAGACAGATAGATAGATAGATAGATAGATAGATAGATAGATAGATAGATATAGATATTTGATAGATAGTATATGAATCCCTTGTTTAAGGCAATCTCAGACTGAAAAATCAGGTGGCAGTAACTTAATAAATTCCATGAAATAAAATTGGCTGCTTTATAATGAAAACTCTAATCACGTTATTTTCAGTCTTCCAATCACCAAAACTAAAAGAATTTTTCTGGATGCTATGTCAAATATTGCAGAACATTTTTTCTGCTACAAAACAATGATTTCTGTGTTGATACAAAGTAGAACTAATTCTACTCATTCCGTAATATAGGAGGGACTCGGACATTAGACAATAAACTAAAATGTCCACTGTAAAATTAGAAAACTGAACACGAATAAACACATAGTATGAACAACAGCCACCTCAGAAGTATGAAGGATAAGAGATTACCGTTTTGATTAAATAAAACTTAGCTGCTTCATTTTAAATAAAAACAACAGAAATGCAGTTTTCAATTTTCAAACTTGATACTGGTGGCATTATATTACTCTCTTTTATGAAATCTTCCCCAAAGTAGAGCCCCGAGATCTGTCCTCTGCAGTTAATTCAGAAGGCCTGGCTTAATTTTCAGACTAGAAGATGCAGGTGGAAACACCCCCTTTGAAAGTCAAATTCCTAGCAGTTCACGTGGCGCTAATATCTAGGCTGATGTGAAGTGGAAACTGCAATTTTGAGAACACTTGGGCTTCCCCGCGGTCTCAGAGGCACATGTGAGGCCGTTCCGTGTCTATGTGACCCTTCCCATCTTTGTGACTGTTCTGCATGCAGCCAGCCTTCCTTCGGTCCTGTGCTCCACTCAGTAGAAAAACTGGAGAATATCACCTTTACACTCCTCAACTTTTTTGCCTTCTTACAGGAAAGCATGCCATATATTCACCTCTCTTTCTTACTTCATCTCTCTTCTAACGGAGAACCAAACACTTTCCTTTGATGCTAAATCTAGCTTACATCCCTACATCTAAATCTGCAAGCTATGCCTTCTCATCGATTTTAGTTTCTCTCTCATCCTTCACTGCTTTCCTTTTTTCTGCCTACAACCACAACTTGCACTTGCTATTTAAATTGATGATAACAGTCATCAGAATAAAACAGAAAGCCAAACTTACCCTTCTTCTTGCTTCCTGTCAGAGCAATACCCCCCATGCCTTTATTCCTTTCACTGAAGAACACTGCCTCTATCATTTACCGGACTCTGTTCCTTACTAATTACTCTTGGAAATCATGCAGTTTTATTTCTATTCTACCTTGTGCCACCCGGGAGGCCCTCACTAGATTTTATGCCATTAAAACTCACTACAACTGTTGCCACATGGCCAGTGGCGTATTTGTCTACCAAGCAGAGTGTCTTTAAGCGTGTGCACATGTGGAGTAGGGTGGGCATGGGAGATGGTGGCAAGGCAAAAGTGATGGATGCTCTTTCAGTGCTTTCTATGAGCCATATTATTTAATCAGCCTCCAAACCCTGCACTTGCCATTTTCTCTGCCCAGCTGGTCTTACTCCTAAGTTCTTTGCTTTGCTGACTCATCTTCAATTCCCCAGCCTCAGTTCCTCGAAGAGGCCTTCTCTACTGTTCCATTTAAAGTGGTCTCCCCAATAATTAAACTTTGATTATCCTGCTTATTCTTTATCAAAATAGGGGTTTTCAAAAATGTTTGGACTTAGTTCTTTCTTGCCTGCTTTATGTTTCATTCTCTTCCCCATATACATATTCTTCCTCCATTCTTTGTCTCTTTCTCTCATACATTTCTAATTTGCCCTTTTTACATGAGAACTTTTTGGTGATTTGTTTCAAGGACATATGAAGATACAAAGAAGATAAGCAAGTACATTTAAATCTTGGTTGTCTTTTGAAATTTGAATGTTAGAATACTGTTGTTTAATGAAATAGCATTGTGGTTTACATGTTTTAATAAAATAAAATTGGGAAAGCTTGGGAAAAAAACTTTGAGCAACTGCTCTGAAGGTGGTTTGCTAACCATACTCAGCAGGTAGCTTTGAATATTCTATGTGTAAGAGAAGCTCAGATAAACTTTGATTTAAACAGTGCAATAGGCCTTACCTGTGAACAGGATGTTGTGACTCTGGTGACTCTGGTTGTCCGTTGAAAGAAAATTTTTATGCTTTTCTAGTTTTCTGCTATAGTCATAAATATGTCATGTCCTCTGTGCTCAGTTTCCACTGAGTCTTTCAGAAAGAGGCCTTTCTGTGGCAGTTTTGAAAATGAAGCAGTGTAATAAGCATAAAAAGAATGTTCAGTGTCCCCATTGATCTCACTTAAAAAGTTCTCTGTATACACAAAAACACTAACTTGAAAGAAAACCTGCACTCCTATGTTTATTGCAGCACTGTTTACAATAGCCAAAATTTGGAAACAACCCAAATAGGTAAATGAATCAAAGAGATGTGGCATATTTACAAAATGGAATATTACTCAGCAATCAAAAAAGACAAACTCATGCCATTTGCTGCAACATGGATGGAGCTGAAGGGGATTATGCTAGAAGAAATAAGTCAGAAGGAAAAAGATAAATATCAGATGGCCTCACTTATATGTGGACAATAGAGAGACCAAATAAATGGTCAAGAAAAAGTTAAAACTAGCAGCTAACCATAGATCTGAGGCATACAGCAAGTGAGTGTTAGAGAGGGCGGTCAAAACATGGAAGGGAAGAACACAAGGGGATATAATGATGGTGATGTGGTGGGAGAACTACGGGGACTACAACAATGCAAGAAAAAAATAATTAATAAAAGAAAAACACTTGTGAATTCTAAAAATTCTCTTAAAAGAATTTAGCTTAGAACTAAATTTAAAATATTTGGTCATGAAAATAAATGCAAAATAAAGATATTTAGGGAGTAGAACGACATATACCGTTCAGAAATTTGCTTGTCCTTCAAGCAATAATCTAGAAGATAATAATTAATATTTAGAGAATTTAATATAGTGGTATGAATCTCTTTAACAAAAATTGCCATAACAAATTTGTTGTCCGAAGAGTTTGTGTGTGTTTGACTTTCATTTGTTTAAAATAACATTTAAGATAATTTAAATATAAATAAATAATTGGGAACTTAAAATATTTAAAAAGTAAAACTTTTAGAGCATATAAGTTCTCTTCTTCTTAAGGACACAGGAGCATAAGTGTTAAGTAAGAGAACCTGTATTTTAGAGAAGTTTTGAGAATGAAATGATTTATATCTGCTTGTAGACAGATTTAATGCTTAGTATCTGTAAGTCAATATACTATTAAATAATGCAAAAACCTTAATAAATTATCAACTTCTATGAGATAAAGTTGAGGAGAAAGGAATAATTACAAGTGTTTTCTTAAAACATAACTATATAACCTAGCAAACTTTTTCATTATATACTAGTATCTGTTTAATCCAGGCTTTTTTTTTTCAGTTATGCTGTGATTTTTTTTCTTATTGCCAGATTCATTGTTGCCATGAGAGGACCCATATATACTGATAAAGTCAGATTCAGTTGTCTGTTTTCATGTAATTCATACCATATTTATGGATCTTTGAAAAAGCACAGTAGGAACAATATTTTATACAATTGTATAATACCCTAGTTGAAGTTTGCAAAGTGGTTATAGTTATTATGAAGAAAACATTAAATGTTAGTTTTTTTAAGCATCATAAAAAATTTGTAGAATACTTACATTTACAATGGGTAATGTTTTGCATAATCCTTTAGTTATCAAAGTTATGAAAGATTAAGCTTATGTGAACACCTAATGGAAGGATGATTTTTATTTTGGTCAAAAACACTTTATACGTATTTTAATCATTCCATTTTTGTTTTGAAGATTAGGAAAAATTAATTCAAGAACTGAACTTGGCACTTTGAAAATCTTTTTATTTATTTGTTTTTAAAGATTTATTTATTTGCATGTATAGGCCTCTGGTATAGGCCAGAGGTGTGGGGTGGTGAGAGGATTCACCAGAGACAGAATAGGGAGCAGAATAGGCAGATTGATTGAAATACACTGCTGAGGGGAGCAGCGGGTGAGACAGGAGAGGTCTGCTGCACCTGAAAATCTTTTTAGTTTATATGGTAGTCATTTATAAGTTTGCGAAAAATTCATATTAAAGGGCAAACACACATGGCCCAGTCAGTTGAACTCCTAGGCTATGATAAACTTTAGAAGCCAATAGGGCTATGAAGAGGGAAAAGCTTTATAAAATATATAAAATGGTTCCTACATTCTGTTCAAACATTTATCTGGAGGGAATTGGAGAATAACATCTACCACCTATCTTTTTTTGTGTATGATTTGCATACAGTATTGGAACTACCAGAAGGAAAGTCAATAAATGTGGCATAAATTTACCCATAGACAGAAATAAATTGACATATACAAAATATAAAAATAACCCTTTGAATCTATGGTCACTTAAAAATAGTATTCTCCTTTAATATTGAAATTTTGAATTCTATTTGATAAGGAGATATGCTCTTCTGTCTTTTCGTGTTTGATTTCTGGGGAATTTTTCTGTCCTTGTGTTGTTAAAGTCTCCTGAAGTCTTGAATTTCCATGTTCTTTTCGTCTGCCAATTTAGCTACTTGAGGTCTCCCTATTTTAATATTTTTTTAAAACTCGGGCCTCCCTGGTGGCACAAGGGGTTAAGTCTCAGCACTATGAAGCTATCCACAGCCACTGCAGTAGGAGTTCGATCCCCAGCTAGGGAGATTCCCACATGGCGCAGCAGACCTCTCCTGCCTCGCCCGCTGCTCCCCTCAGCAGTGTACTTCAGTAGATCTGCCTGTTCTATTCCCCACTCTGTCTCTGGTAAATCTTCTCACCACCCCACACCTCTGGCCTACACCCCAGCTCTTGTATGCATAAGTAGGTAAATCTTTAAAAAAATTTATTCTCAGGTTAATTTTTTAACTTAAGTTCATGCTGTCTTAATTTTCTCTATTAAAACTTAAGTGAAACATTCTCATTTAGAAAGCAAGTAACTTCCCAATATTTTGAAGGAATGTTTATATCAATATAAACAGTGGTGTAGTAGAACTAACTTGTACCAGCTCATGAGAACCAATTGTGCATATGTTTTCACAACTCAATTTTCAGTAGTGTCACATCGGTAACTTGAAATCACGTGTAGTGGCAATATGGGACTACTTACATCATAGAAATAAAAAAAATTATTACAGATTACTCCTGACTCCTAAAAATCAGCCAGCTATATCATTAAATATAAACATATAATGAGAGGAAATGAAAATTTTACTTGACACCAAAATCTAACATTTCATTAGGTAAACATTTTAGAAAATTTTAATTTTTTTTAGAGATTAGAAAAGATTACTATGGTTCTTATGAAAATCCACTAAGCTTTGTTAAAATACAATCAAAGGATG
The DNA here is from genome assembly GCA_004024925.1 of Scalopus aquaticus. NCBI lineage: Eukaryota > Metazoa > Chordata > Mammalia > Eulipotyphla > Talpidae > Scalopus > Scalopus aquaticus. Next base: position 99,329 of record PVIJ01005284.1, read on the forward strand.
ATAAAGTTGCTCAGAATGAATGAAAAGATATGTATTGGCTGTTTGCAGGGTAAGTGGAACTGATCAGTTTTTTCCACCCTCCCATCAATGATGGACCTTTGCGGGCTACACGCACGCCTGATGGGGCACACCTGGGCCTGGAGGCCAAGTCTGCAAGCAGCAGAAGCAGAAGTAGCAGGGAGCAGAAAACAGTGTGGGGCAGAGGACCGTTTGGGGTGCAACAGAGACCACGAGAGAACGCCTTAGAGCTGGAGAGAGCGAAGATTCGCCCAGCCCCAAAGCCTGCCCTGGACCTGGTTGCCTCTCTACAAAAGACCATTAGAAGCCTTAAAAAAGGCACCGAGGGCTCCAGAACTCTTCCTGTTGACCCGTCTGCTAGCTCCATAGCCAACCTGCTCCCTGAGTCTTCCTGTCGCTACAGATGGTCACAATTGAAAAGCTGGCAACCTTGCCTGGATGTTAATGGCCAACAGCAGATGCAAATACGGTAGTGCTCTCTTCAGCATACTGTAACTTCTCTGGTTCACTTGGAGATAATTGCAGAGACGGCGGGTAATTCTGTGTCCTTCTCCCAGGGTGTGACTCTTCTCTGGACTCAAAAAGACAAGCATACCAGCACACAGGTTGTAACTCTGGCATTTGCATCAAAGCTACAAACATTCAATGTTTCTTATACTTCACAGGAATTGGCAGAGAATTGGGAATTTCTTCCTTTTTTTTTTTTTTGTTTTCTAAAGACATGAAACTAACTTGCCACTGGATGCCTCCCTTTGTGCTTTAAGTGAATTTGGTTTGTCCTTCAAATAAGTGAAGTGTACCTCAAACATGCTGGGCACCAGCTACAGAAACAAGTGAGACCAGGTGTCCACTCTTAGGGAGCTCAGGTTTCTTAGGGGATCAGACAAGTAGGGCATCCCCTGTATTGCTATAATGTGGAGAAGCAATTACCATTACTTTATATAAAAAATTTTTGAGTTTTCTCAGACCCCTAAAATGACCTATCAAATCATGACAAATAATACATAAAACCTAAAATAACACTAAAATCTAGTAAAAACAGGAATGATATGATACGGAGCCCATGGTAAAGTAGAAATAACACGTACGGTGTAGTTTCCCGTACCAGAATCGGGGAGACAATGAGCACGCTGCAAGGCTGACAGGTGGTGATGATGGTACTTTAGGCCAAGTCCTTGAAGGCTGGGGTGTGGGAGGTTGTAGTGTCAGGAAGACTCAGGAGCATGTTCGCTATGGAGTTGTGCAGACGGGTCAAAAGGAAAGGAGTCCTGGAGCCCTTGGTGGCTTTTTAAGCTTTTTATTACATCTTTCGTGGGAGGTAGCCAGGTACAAGGCAGGTGGGGTGGCTGGGCCGGCAAATCTTCACCTTCTCCGGGTTCTCTGGTGTCGTCTCGGGGTCTCGCTGCTACACCCCAAGCAGTCCTCTGCTCCACCCTCTGTTCTCTGCTTCTTGTACTGCTTCTGTTGCTTATGCCACATGCTCTGCTTTTAAACCCAGTATCTGACCCAGTTGTGCCCACTCACGTGTGCCCACTCATGTATGCCCACACCCTACTTCAGGTGCCCGCCATCAGGCATGCACGTAGGCCTGCAGAGGTCCATCACTGAGGGGAGGGCAGAAAAACCTGACAATTCTCACTTACCCTACAGAGGTCCAAGGACTGGCGTGCAGGAGAGAGAGGAAGCGCGCCATCTTTGGGCCCTTCAGGGCAGGCAGGTCACTCCCACCCACCCCTCCTTCTAGGTCTGCCTGCCTCAGTGTCAAAGGTCAGGTTCATCTGCATCTGCTGAGGCTGCTGTGGCTGAAGTGGAAGACTGGAAATAGGACAGTACCCTTGACTGCTTGGCCTCATATGTTTTTCCATCATACATTCTTTGCGGGCACTCAAACATCCCGCAAGCCTGCCCTAAGCCCACCTGCCTGCTAAGAGTTAAAGGCCTGCTTCCCCACAATTGCTACAGCACTGCCAATCAGAGTGCAAATCTCCTGCAAGTGCTTCAAGTTCAGCGCCTGAGTGACTTCACTTTCAGGCTAGTCGCTATTGCCAGGGTTTTGATTATGTCCATTTTAATCCAAGTGAACACCCTTATGTGCTCTCTTAGGCTTTTCCCATACCTGAGGGCACATCTTGCTAATGGGTGTACAAATAAATGGAAATAAAGGACAGATGTTCCCAGACACGGTTCAAAGCTATAGTGACTTGATGACGGATGCTAAGTGTGGTTTCCAGGGAAGGAGCTTGGCGTGGTCATGCTCACTGTGTGGGGGTGGGGGGTGCACTGCCTCTCCAATGGCTGCTACAAAATACACGCCAATGCTATTTTCCCTTTTGTCAAAAAGTGAAAAGTCCTGTTAGCATTTCTTTCTGTTAGCAAAAGCATGAAAGCTATGTGGCCTAGCATGAACCGTCGAAAAGCAGCTGACATCTGTGTGGCATAAAGGGGGGCGTGCAGCAGGGAGGACATCAAGCTCTGGGGATCAGGTATGCAGAATTTCCTGTGGGTGTTTATTATTTGAACGGGCAAGAGACACCTAGAAAGCTATCACTAGTCTGACTAGAGAAAATTGAGAAGCCTGATGCTTGTCATACAGAATCTTGGATTTGGGGCCAAACTAACTTAAGGTTAGTGTGTGCTGTTTCTTTCTTCTGTGTTTGCATTTGCTCAGCAAATCCAGGTCCCTTGGAAAACTCTGTGTTCTTCCCAAGACACCCTCGGTGTTGCCGCCACATGGTGCCTCGAACCAAAGCAATATGCTCGTGTTTACATCCGTGAATATCCTCTGTAGACTGGCCTATAATGGTTGTTCTATATATTTAACAAGTAGAAAGGTCTTTTTCTTGTCGTTATTTCTTAAGTAATACCACATCAACATTTACAGAGCATTTATATTGCTTTAGGTATTGTAAGTAATCTAGAGGTGCTGTAAAGCACAGTCATGGATTACTTAATCATTTCAGTCGACAACAGTGACCACATGTACAACAGTGGCCCAAGAGTTGACACCAGATAGCTGAGATGTGTGATAGACTAACTATCTAGGTGTGTGGAATTACTCCACGACGTGTGCAATGACAAAATAGCCTGATGGAGTTTTATCCTATCATTAAGAGATGAATGATTGTATAGGGAGATGTGCATAAACTAGAAGCAAATAGTATGGTGATATGACATTATATAAGGAACTTGAGCATCCTGGGATGTTGGTATTTGCAGGGGCCTGGAACCACCCATATATAAACCCAGAGAGGACTGTTGTCACGTCTCCTGGCATTTAGTAGCTATGGTATTTAGGTATACTCACATTGTTTGCGGGCTTTTAAACCCTCTCTTAGAAAGGTTTAAATTCCATTCAGACACAATCTGTGTTATCCTTTAGTAATAGATTCATTTAAAAAAAGCCTGTTAAACATTTACTGTGTCTTGGCCACCACTATTGGGTTTGAGGATATTGAGTTTTGAAAAAAAATCTTTCAAAGTGATGTGGGGACCTGGAAGGAGAAACTGTTTTGAAGAGTTCTGGAATATTTTGTAAGAGAGATCGTTTTTGAACTGGATCTTAAAGGGATTAATAGAAATTTGCCTGTTAGAAAAATGGAAAAGGGCCTTGTAATCAGGGGAAAAATGGGTGCAAAAGAACAGGGGCAAGAGGAGGTCTGGAATATGCAGTGTGGTGCAGTGTGGAGGAGTCATGTCTGGAGAGGTGGAGATGAACTAAAAAGAAGGGCCAAGTAGCCACGGTGCACTGGAAAGCTGCTCCAAATGGAAAAGACCAATTTCCAATAAATGGAAATCTGCCACTTTCTGTGGTATAAATATTCCCATCTGATTTCAAGTTTTTAATAACTAAAGAATGGGCTCACAAAATTTCTAAATTTTTAACATTTTATCCATGTGAACTGGTACTGGCTATTTCTAGTATCTGATTGACAGGAGGCAAGATCCTTTAATTCCATGGGACATGCTAAAATATTTTTTTTCCCTTTTCTCAGAATGGTTCTATTTTATATTATAAATTGTGTCCATGGGTTTAGAGTAGGATGAGCAATGAAATGCACCTGAAAAGTCACTGGAGCTCATCCGTGGGCTCCTATCACCCACCAGTAATATCTGTAAATTCAGGCAAGAGGAGCCCTTGTTTTGGTTCCATGTTTAAAAGGTCGTCTCTGACCCCTGCGGGCATACTCCACCTCAGAATGCTTCCCCCACTTTCCCTTCATCGACGCCAATGTCCAGGATGTTGACATTCTTGCAGAACCACCCTCTCTGAGAGTATGCGCCTGGTCCTCAAGGGCCTGACCAAGAAGGGGCAATTTGCAAAGGGTGTGGACAGTGTGTAGGTGTGGGGGCTGTGGTGTTCACAGTCATGTATATGTGACCCCACACATACATGAGCTAGATGTGGGGTGTGGAAAAGGAGCAGGTCTTGAACCAAGCTGACTGTCTCCAGGTTGCCAAGTTTTGGTGAAGATCTATGAGGAGTCCAAGAATTCTACATGCAACCCTGACCTTCTAGGTTCTTAAGAAGACAAGTTTGTAGAAGTAGTGGAATAGAATAGATTTGCTATTTTGTTAGTAGGCTTTAGATATTTAATACATGGGCTTCCATTTGGACCCTCACCGCAGCTTATGTCAGGGCTATTCTTGCTGAATCCATTATCATCAGTGCCGGATTCCAAGCCAAGGTAAGCAAACAACAGACCCTGGGCAAATTTGTTCACTATATTTTTACAGAGGCTGTGAGCTAAGAATGGGTTTTGCTTTTTAACTAGTTTTTAAAATCAAAAAAGAAATATTTCATGATATGAAAATTACGTGAAATTCAAATTTTAGTGCCCAGATGTTGTTTTATTGGAAGACAGCCATGCTCATTCATTTATGGATTGTGCACGGCTGCTTTCAAGCTACCAGAGTGAGTAATTGTGATCAGGAGACTGTATGGCCCGGAAAGCTGAATTTACGTACTATCTGGCCCTCACGGGAAATGTTTGCCTCCCCTTGCTTTAGAGTAGCAGACAGACACGAGGAAGAAGCGGGTCTTACACCAACCAGTGCCAAGACCCCACCTCCATTATTTCTAGAATGAACTGAAACAGGATAAGGGTTTTTTTTTTGTTTTTTTTTTTTAAACTTCCCCATGATTCTAATGAGCAACAGGACTGTGAGGCAACAGGCCAAGGGGTTGGATGTCTAAGGGCCTGACTTTCCCAAATGGGACAAGGTTGCAGGATTTGTGTCTGCTTTTCCTGAGGCACAGAGAGGACAGCCTCTGAGGACCACGGTACCCAGTTCTCTGTGGCTGAAGACAGAGAGGGGAAAAAGACTCATTGTTTCACACTGTCGTGTGACTTTCAGAGCTCAGTTTCATTTGAACCTCTAAATCTTTGAACCGCTGGTTCAGACACATGTCCCTGGTCGTCCCGGGCATTGTCTGCGTCTGTCAGGCAGGCACACCTTGGGCTGTTGTGACACTTACCTCACCGGGACCCCCGCCGGGTCACTTCTCAGGATGCACTCTGGCAGAGAACCCTCAGCCCATCTTTGCAGCATGCCCTCCGTAATTATTGGTGGTCTCTCAGGGAAGGAGGAAAAAAGACAACTCTATCAGAATCCCATTCTCCACCAGCACAGTCAGCACCGTCGGCAGAGGCTGGCTCTGGGGCTGCGAGGCTGCTCCGAGCTATTATTGTGTCTGGCTCTCTCTCAGCATGACTCAACACAGACAATATAGCACACCGAGAGCGTGGGGGATGAACAGTAAATACGAGGCCTTGGATTTTTTTAATCTTGTCAGTTTTCCCCTGATTTGTGTCCTTTATCCTAGCCTCCTCTGCTGTATAAGCTTCTCAAAGCTAATGCCCATAACGCCACCACCCACTGGTAGCAGCAGGCCGCTGGGCCACTGTGGGGTTCTCATTGCAGAGGTTTACAATACCCACCATTATTCAGCAACTGTACGTGTTAACCTAGTGGCACAGGGCTGCTCCGACACCTTCCCCCTGGTTTCTCTTTACTCTGGGGGCCTGTGGCAACTCGATGAGTGCTACCCTCCCGCCTCTGAGGGTTTGCCTCAGTGAGCACACACCCCGTCCTCCAAACTGGTGGAGTTGGACAGGCCCCCAATGCGGAAGGGAAGATTGGGCCATGAGGGACCGAGAATGTCACTTCTATTACCACATCGAAGAAGCTAAAAATATTTCTCCAAGTTATATCTCTGGCCTCTTGTAGGCAGCAGCCTTCCACTCCCTCCTTTCCTT